>JAHQIW010001057.1:0-10194 GCA_019055375.1 Parelaphostrongylus tenuis
TGGATCACAGTGCGGGAAACTGCGTTGCCTAGAACAGAGTTTAGTTATAAATTAAGGAGATGTAGGGCCAGAATGGGCTTCCCAGGTGGTGCTAGCAGTAAAGAACCTGTCTGCCAATGCAGGGGATGAAGGAGATGTGGGTTTGATACCTGGCTTGGGAAGATCCCCTGGAGGACGACATGACAACCTACTTCAGTATGCTTGCCTAGAGGATCCTACAGTAAGAGGAGCCTGGCGGGCTACAGCCCATGGGGTCACAAACAGTCAGACAGGACTGAAGCAACGTGGCACACAAGCATGCACACAGAGGCAGAGTATGAAGGATCTTGATTCTGGGCAGAAAGTTAATATCTCATTGTGGGTTCTTAGGCGGAGAAGCAGCAGCAAGGCAGTCACAGCCTTCTGAGAGACGAGCAGGTAAGGCAGAGGGTTAAATTTAGAGGCAGTTTGTAAGTGGGCAGTGACAGCAATGGTTAAAACCATATAACGTCCACTTGTTAACTCCTTGACTCCAGAATCCACAAAACCGGGTCCTACTTTGCACGTATTATAGGAAGCACTTGAAGACAACAAGGACTTGGTGCTTACCCAGCTAGTGGAGGACGGAATTGCTATTGCCTTTCCAAGAGCATTAGTGCCTGTGCAGACATAGGTGCCTTCCCTTTCCAGGGAAAGGTTCTGCAACCAAAGGGATCCATTGAAAAGCAAGGAACTATTGTCACTCAGAGATTCTCCTATCATCAACCAAGTAACATTAGGATGAGGCACACCATTGGAATAAAAACAGATATGACCCGAACGCCCTCAAGCCGTAGCCCATCTTCCAGCCAACAGGGCCTTTGGCCAGCCGGCCGGCCAGCCAGTCAGCTGGGCATGGCGGGTAGCAGCGTGCCCACTTTTGGATCGCCACGGCCACAGCCCCTCTGCGGGAGGATGACCGGGGCCCCGACTCCCAACGCAGACCTGGGTTGCCTCCAAGAGGCCGGAGGGCCAGTCCGCATTCGGATTGCACGAGACGAGATGACCGTCCGCTATGCTTGGACCCCACATGATATGCAACCCCCCAGCTCCACACCCTTCCCCCTCCATTCTGGGTATCCCCCCGGACCCCAGTGGGCCCGCCCACACCCTTGCCCACGGACACACTCACACACATACACACACACACACACACACACACACACACACACACCTCTCTCACACACTCACCCTCTGGCCTTTGGGCGGGGGCTGGGTTCTTGCCTTAGGTAGCCAAGCCGAAGGGGACCTTTGAGACCTCGGCTGCCAAGACGGTCTTGGGGACCCCACGGGGCTCTGCCAGCCCCAGGGCACCGCGTCCAGCTGGGGCCCCCGGGCCCAAGGCTGACGCCCCCTCCCTTGGGGAAGCTGCTTCTTCCGACTGGCCTCTCTCTGAGGTGGGTCAGGGACTGTGCCACTGTGTCTGTCTCGGATCGGATGCCATCCTCTGTCCCGTGTCCGCCTCCCGTTTTCTGTCCGTCAGTCGCTGTGTCTCCCTCTCTCTGTCTCTGTCTGTCTGAGTGTGTGGGTGTCTGCGCGCGCGCGCGCCCGTCTGTCTGTCCGCCTGCATCTCCCTCTCGCCGTCTTCTTCGAGTCTGTCTCTGAACCTCCGTCTCGTTCTGCCTCTGTGTCTCCTGACACCCGGCCTCCCGTCCCTTCCTCTGGCCCCGGCCTCTCACAGGTTGCTGGGGCTCTGGCTCTGGCTGACGAGCTTGCGCCGGCCGGCTTGTCTCACTTGGCGTGGGTGCGTGCGAGTGTCTGTGTGTCTGTCCGTGTGCCTGCCTGTCGCCCGTCTGCTCTGTCAGGAAGGTCCTGTGCTGGGCGGGCGGCGTGGGGGCAAGTGGGGCCTCGATAGGGCGAAGGGGCGGGGCTGACGCGCTCCCGTCGACCGCGCTGCTGGCTGCCGGTGGGTTTGGGCCCCGGGCAGGTGCCGGGCAGGATGGGCGCTCAGGGCCCCGGCTGGGCTGCGCAGGAGGCCCAGAGGAGGCTCAGAGGCCCGCAGGAGGCTCAGAGGCCCGCGGGCGGCGGGCAGCGGCGGGCCCGGAAGCCAGAGACCTCCGGGGCAACCTGGCCCTGGGGGGTCCCGGGAGCCGGAGGGCCAGGCGGGTGCTGGCAGGGGGTGATGGTGTGCGGGGCCGGGGCGGCGTCGGCCGGCCGGAGTCCGGTCGCGGGTCGTCCGGCTCAGGTAGAGCGCGCGGCCCGTGGAGAGGTGCGGCCGGCTGGCCGGACCGGCAGGCAGGTGACAGCGAAAGGGAGGCGCGGCGCAGGGCTCTTAGGGCGGCTGGAGGCAGCCGCCTCCGTCTACGGCCATACCACCCTGAACGCGCCCGATCTCGTCTGATCTCGGAAGCTAAGCAGGGTCGGGCCTGGTTAGTACTTGGATGGGAGACCGCCTGGGAATACCGGGTGCTGTAGGCTTTTTGCCTCCCCTCTCCTTTAGAGCCCCCGCCCCCTCCCCACCCCCACCCCTACCCCCACCCCCGGCGTGGCCTGCACCGCAAGCGCCACCTGCCCCTGGCCCCTCTCACCCCACCGAGCTCACAGCCGTCGGTCGCCTGCCTTCCAGCCCGCGGCCCTCGCAGGCAGCAGAGGCGTCCCAACCCTTGGATCCCCGCGGGCCCAGGCCCCGGGCCGGGGGGGGGGGGGGGGGGGGGTGGGGCGGGGGAAGGGGGGTGTCGGTCGAGGTGGAGGTGGGAGGGACACGCAAACGCCCGCCGCAGACCCTCTGGGCTGCCTCCGCGCGGCCCGAGAGCCCCTCCGCTTTCGGCTTCCAAAGAACCAGATGACCTTCCGGTCTCCGTCTGGGGCTGCCCCACGCCCCAGCCCCACCCGCAACCCTAGTGCCATCCTCTCACGCCACAGCGCGTGCTCTCCCGCGGGCTCACACACACACCCACACACACAGACACACACCCACACACCCACACACCCACCCCGCCGCCGAGACAGGTCAGGAGCCAGAAACCACAGGGAAGGGAGATGGAGAAGGAGGGAGAGAGAAACAGCAAGAGGACCACACAGGCTTCCCAACCCACGGCCTCCACACCCTCGGCCCTCCCTTCTGGGTATCCCCCCGGACCTTTGAGACCTCGGCTGCCAAGACGGTCTTGGGGACCCCACGGGGCTCTGCCAGCCCCAGGGCACCGCGTCCAGCTGGGGCCCCCGGCCCAAGGCTGACGCCCCCTCCCTTGGGGAAGCTGCTTCTTCCGCCTGGCCTCTCTCTGAGGTGGGTCAGGGACTGTGCCACTGTGTCTGTCTCGGATCGGATGCCATCCTCTCTCCCGTGTCTGCCTCCCATTTTCTGTCCCTCAGTCGCTGTGTCTCCCTCTCTCTGTCTCTGTGTGCGTGTGTGTGTGTGTGTGTGTGTGTGTGTGGTGTTGGATCACAGTGCGGGAAACTGCGTTGCCTAGAACAGAGTTTAGTTATAAATTAAGGAGATGTAGGGCCAGAATGGGCTTCCCAGGTGGTGCTAGCAGTAAAGAACCTGTCTGCCAATGCAGGGGATGAAGGAGATGTGGGTTTGATACCTGGCTTGGGAAGATCCCCTGGAGGACGACATGACAACCTACTTCAGTATGCTTGCCTAGAGGATCCTACAGTAAGAGGAGCCTGGCGGGCTACAGCCCATGGGGTCACAAACAGTCAGACAGGACTGAAGCAACGTGGCACACAAGCATGCACACAGAGGCAGAGTATGAAGGATCTTGATTCTGGGCAGAAAGTTAATATCTCATTGTGGGTTCTTAGGCGGAGAAGCAGCAGCAAGGCAGTCACAGCCTTCTGAGAGACGAGCAGGTAAGGCAGAGGGTTAAATTTAGAGGCAGTTTGTAAGTGGGCAGTGACAGCAATGGTTAAAACCATATAACGTCCACTTGTTAACTCCTTGACTCCAGAATCCACAAAACCGGGTCCTACTTTGCACGTATTATAGGAAGCACTTGAAGACAACAAGGACTTGGTGCTTACCCAGCTAGTGGAGGACGGAATTGCTATTGCCTTTCCAAGAGCATTAGTGCCTGTGCAGACATAGGTGCCTTCCCTTTCCAGGGAAAGGTTCTGCAACCAAAGGGATCCATTGAAAAGCAAGGAACTATTGTCACTCAGAGATTCTCCTATCATCAACCAAGTAACATTAGGATGAGGCACACCATTGGAATAAAAACAGATATGACCCGAACGCCCTCAAGCCGTAGCCCATCTTCCAGCCAACAGGGCCTTTGGCCAGCCGGCCGGCCAGCCAGTCAGCTGGGCATGGCGGGTAGCAGCGTGCCCACTTTTGGATCGCCACGGCCACAGCCCCTCTGCGGGAGGATGACCGGGGCCCCGACTCCCAACGCAGACCTGGGTTGCCTCCAAGAGGCCGGAGGGCCAGTCCGCATTCGGATTGCACGAGACGAGATGACCGTCCGCTATGCTTGGACCCCACATGATATGCAACCCCCCAGCTCCACACCCTTCCCCCTCCATTCTGGGTATCCCCCCGGACCCCAGTGGGCCCGCCCACACCCTTGCCCACGGACACACTCACACACATAGACACACACACACACACACACACAAACACACACACACACACACTCTCTCACACACTCACCCTCTGGCCTTTGGGCGGGGGCTGGGTTCTTGCCTTAGGTAGCCAAGCCGAAGGGGACCTTTGAGACCTCGGCTGCCAAGACGGTCTTGGGGACCCCACGGGGCTCTGCCAGCCCCAGGGCACCGCGTCCAGCTGGGGCCCCCGGGCCCAAGGCTGACGCCCCCTCCCTTGGGGAAGCTGCTTCTTCCGACGGGCCTCTCTCTGAGGTGGGTCAGGGACTGTGCCACTGTGTCTGTCTCGGATCGGATGCCATCCTCTGTCCCGTGTCCGCCTCCCGTTTTCTGTCCGTCAGTCGCTGTGTCTCCCTCTCTCTGTCTCTGTCTGTCTGAGTGTGTGGGTGTCTGCGCGCGCGCGCGCCCGTCTGTCTGTCCGCCTGCATCTCCCTCTCGCCGTCTTCTTCGAGTCTGTCTCTGAACCTCCGTCTCGTTCTGCCTCTGTGTCTCCTGACACCCGGCCTCCCGTCCCTTCCTCTGGCCCCGGCCTCTCACAGGTTGCTGGGGCTCTGGCTCTGGCTGACGAGCTTGCGCCGGCCGGCTTGTCTCACTTGGCGTGGGTGCGTGCGAGTGTCTGTGTGTCTGTCCGTGTGCCTGCCTGTCGCCCGTCTGCTCTGTCAGGAAGGTCCTGTGCTGGGCGGGCGGCGTGGGGGCAAGTGGGGCCTCGATAGGGCGAAGGGGCGGGGCTGACGCGCTCCCGTCGACCGCGCTGCTGGCTGCCGGTGGGTTTGGGCCCCGGGCAGGTGCCGGGCAGGATGGGCGCTCAGGGCCCCGGCTGGGCTGCGCAGGAGGCCCAGAGGAGGCTCAGAGGCCCGCAGGAGGCTCAGAGGCCCGCGGGCGGCGGGCAGCGGCGGGCCCGGAAGCCAGAGACCTCCGGGGCAACCTGGCCCTGGGGGGTCCCGGGAGCCGGAGGGCCAGGCGGGTGCTGGCAGGGGGTGATGGTGTGCGGGGCCGGGGCGGCGTCGGCCGGCCGGAGTCCGGTCGCGGGTCGTCCGGCTCAGGTAGAGCGCGCGGCCCGTGGAGAGGTGCGGCCGGCTGGCCGGACCGGCAGGCAGGTGACAGCGAAAGGGAGGCGCGGCGCAGGGCTCTTAGGGCGGCTGGAGGCAGCCGCCTCCGTCTACGGCCATACCACCCTGAACGCGCCCGATCTCGTCTGATCTCGGAAGCTAAGCAGGGTCGGGCCTGGTTAGTACTTGGATGGGAGACCGCCTGGGAATACCGGGTGCTGTAGGCTTTTTGCCTCCCCTCTCCTTTAGAGCCCCCGCCCCCTCCCCACCCCCACCCCTACCCCCACCCCCGGCGTGGCCTGCACCGCAAGCGCCACCTGCCCCTGGCCCCTCTCACCCCACCGAGCTCACAGCCGTCGGTCGCCTGCCTTCCAGCCCGCGGCCCTCGCAGGCAGCAGAGGCGTCCCAACCCTTGGATCCCCGCGGGCCCAGGCCCCGGGCCGGGGGGGGGGGGGGGGGGGGGTGGGGCGGGGGGAAGGGGGGTGTCGGTCGAGGTGGAGGTGGGAGGGACACGCAAACGCCCGCCGCAGACCCTCTGGGCTGCCTCCGCGCGGCCCGAGAGCCCCTCCGCTTTCGGCTTCCAAAGAACCAGATGACCTTCCGGTCTCCGTCTGGGGCTGCCCCACGCCCCAGCCCCACCCGCAACCCTAGTGCCATCCTCTCACGCCACAGCGCGTGCTCTCCCGCGGGCTCACACACACACCCACACACACAGACACACACCCACACACCCACACACCCACCCCGCCGCCGAGACAGGTCAGGAGCCAGAAACCACAGGGAAGGGAGATGGAGAAGGAGGGAGAGAGAAACAGCAAGAGGACCACACAGGCTTCCCAACCCACGGCCTCCACACCCTCGGCCCTCCCTTCTGGGTATCCCCCCGGACCTTTGAGACCTCGGCTGCCAAGACGGTCTTGGGGACCCCACGGGGCTCTGCCAGCCCCAGGGCACCGCGTCCAGCTGGGGCCCCCGGCCCAAGGCTGACGCCCCCTCCCTTGGGGAAGCTGCTTCTTCCGCCTGGCCTCTCTCTGAGGTGGGTCAGGGACTGTGCCACTGTGTCTGTCTCGGATCGGATGCCATCCTCTCTCCCGTGTCTGCCTCCCATTTTCTGTCCCTCAGTCGCTGTGTCTCCCTCTCTCTGTCTCGTGTGTGCTGTGTGTGTGTGTGTGTGTGTGTGTGTGGTGTTGGATCACAGTGCGGGAAACTGCGTTGCCTAGAACAGAGTTTAGTTATAAATTAAGGAGATGTAGGGCCAGAATGGGCTTCCCAGGTGGTGCTAGCAGTAAAGAACCTGTCTGCCAATGCAGGGGATGAAGGAGATGTGGGTTTGATACCTGGCTTGGGAAGATCCCCTGGAGGACGACATGACAACCTACTTCAGTATGCTTGCCTAGAGGATCCTACAGTAAGAGGAGCCTGGCGGGCTACAGCCCATGGGGTCACAAACAGTCAGACAGGACTGAAGCAACGTGGCACACAAGCATGCACACAGAGGCAGAGTATGAAGGATCTTGATTCTGGGCAGAAAGTTAATATCTCATTGTGGGTTCTTAGGCGGAGAAGCAGCAGCAAGGCAGTCACAGCCTTCTGAGAGACGAGCAGGTAAGGCAGAGGGTTAAATTTAGAGGCAGTTTGTAAGTGGGCAGTGACAGCAATGGTTAAAACCATATAACGTCCACTTGTTAACTCCTTGACTCCAGAATCCACAAAACCGGGTCCTACTTTGCACGTATTATAGGAAGCACTTGAAGACAACAAGGACTTGGTGCTTACCCAGCTAGTGGAGGACGGAATTGCTATTGCCTTTCCAAGAGCATTAGTGCCTGTGCAGACATAGGTGCCTTCCCTTTCCAGGGAAAGGTTCTGCAACCAAAGGGATCCATTGAAAAGCAAGGAACTATTGTCACTCAGAGATTCTCCTATCATCAACCAAGTAACATTAGGATGAGGCACACCATTGGAATAAAAACAGATATGACCCGAACGCCCTCAAGCCGTAGCCCATCTTCCAGCCAACAGGGCCTTTGGCCAGCCGGCCGGCCAGCCAGTCAGCTGGGCATGGCGGGTAGCAGCGTGCCCACTTTTGGATCGCCACGGCCACAGCCCCTCTGCGGGAGGATGACCGGGGCCCCGACTCCCAACGCAGACCTGGGTTGCCTCCAAGAGGCCGGAGGGCCAGTCCGCATTCGGATTGCACGAGACGAGATGACCGTCCGCTATGCTTGGACCCCACATGATATGCAACCCCCCAGCTCCACACCCTTCCCCCTCCATTCTGGGTATCCCCCCGGACCCCAGTGGGCCCGCCCACACCCTTGCCCACGGACACACTCACACACATAGACACACACACACACACACCACACACACACACACACACACTCTCTCACACACTCACCCTCTGGCCTTTGGGCGGGGGCTGGGTTCTTGCCTTAGGTAGCCAAGCCGAAGGGGACCTTTGAGACCTCGGCTGCCAAGACGGTCTTGGGGACCCCACGGGGCTCTGCCAGCCCCAGGGCACCGCGTCCAGCTGGGGCCCCCGGGCCCAAGGCTGACGCCCCCTCCCTTGGGGAAGCTGCTTCTTCCGACTGGCCTCTCTCTGAGGTGGGTCAGGGACTGTGCCACTGTGTCTGTCTCGGATCGGATGCCATCCTCTGTCCCGTGTCCGCCTCCCGTTTTCTGTCCGTCAGTCGCTGTGTCTCCCTCTCTCTGTCTCTGTCTGTCTGAGTGTGTGGGTGTCTGCGCGCGCGCGCGCCCGTCTGTCTGTCCGCCTGCATCTCCCTCTCGCCGTCTTCTTCGAGTCTGTCTCTGAACCTCCGTCTCGTTCTGCCTCTGTGTCTCCTGACACCCGGCCTCCCGTCCCTTCCTCTGGCCCCGGCCTCTCACAGGTTGCTGGGGCTCTGGCTCTGGCTGACGAGCTTGCGCCGGCCGGCTTGTCTCACTTGGCGTGGGTGCGTGCGAGTGTCTGTGTGTCTGTCCGTGTGCCTGCCTGTCGCCCGTCTGCTCTGTCAGGAAGGTCCTGTGCTGGGCGGGCGGCGTGGGGGCAAGTGGGGCCTCGATAGGGCGAAGGGGCGGGGCTGACGCGCTCCCGTCGACCGCGCTGCTGGCTGCCGGTGGGTTTGGGCCCCGGGCAGGTGCCGGGCAGGATGGGCGCTCAGGGCCCCGGCTGGGCTGCGCAGGAGGCCCAGAGGAGGCTCAGAGGCCCGCAGGAGGCTCAGAGGCCCGCGGGCGGCGGGCAGCGGCGGGCCCGGAAGCCAGAGACCTCCGGGGCAACCTGGCCCTGGGGGGTCCCGGGAGCCGGAGGGCCAGGCGGGTGCTGGCAGGGGGTGATGGTGTGCGGGGCCGGGGCGGCGTCGGCCGGCCGGAGTCCGGTCGCGGGTCGTCCGGCTCAGGTAGAGCGCGCGGCCCGTGGAGAGGTGCGGCCGGCTGGCCGGACCGGCAGGCAGGTGACAGCGAAAGGGAGGCGCGGCGCAGGGCTCTTAGGGCGGCTGGAGGCAGCCGCCTCCGTCTACGGCCATACCACCCTGAACGCGCCCGATCTCGTCTGATCTCGGAAGCTAAGCAGGGTCGGGCCTGGTTAGTACTTGGATGGGAGACCGCCTGGGAATACCGGGTGCTGTAGGCTTTTTGCCTCCCCTCTCCTTTAGAGCCCCCGCCCCCTCCCCACCCCCACCCCTACCCCCACCCCCGGCGTGGCCTGCACCGCAAGCGCCACCTGCCCCTGGCCCCTCTCACCCCACCGAGCTCACAGCCGTCGGTCGCCTGCCTTCCAGCCCGCGGCCCTCGCAGGCAGCAGAGGCGTCCCAACCCTTGGATCCCCGCGGGCCCAGGCCCCGGGCCGGGGGGGGGGGGGGGGGGTGGGGGGGGGGGAAGGGGGGTGTCGGTCGAGGTGGAGGTGGGAGGGACACGCAAACGCCCGCCGCAGACCCTCTGGGCTGCCTCCGCGCGGCCCGAGAGCCCCTCCGCTTTCGGCTTCCAAAGAACCAGATGACCTTCCGGTCTCCGTCTGGGGCTGCCCCACGCCCCAGCCCCACCCGCAACCCTAGTGCCATCCTCTCACGCCACAGCGCGTGCTCTCCCGCGGGCTCACACACACACCCACACACACAGACACACACCCACACACCCACACACCCACCCCGCCGCCGAGACAGGTCAGGAGCCAGAAACCACAGGGAAGGGAGATGGAGAAGGAGGGAGAGAGAAACAGCAAGAGGACCACACAGGCTTCCCAACCCACGGCCTCCACACCCTCGGCCCTCCCTTCTGGGTATCCCCCCGGACCTTTGAGACCTCGGCTGCCAAGACGGTCTTGGGGACCCCACGGGGCTCTGCCAGCCCCAGGGCACCGCGTCCAGCTGGGGCCCCCGGGCCCAAGGCTGACGCCCCCTCCCTTGGGGAAGCTGCTTCTTCCGCCTGGCCTCTCTCTGAGGTGGGTCAGGGACTGTGCCACTGTGTCTGTCTCGGATCGGATGCCATCCTCTCTCCCGTGTCTGCCTCCCATTTTCTGTCCCTCAGTCGCTGTGTCTCCCTCTCTCTGTCTCGTGTGTGTGTGTGTGTGTGTGTGTGTGTGTGTGTG
>JAHQIW010001058.1:0-30446 GCA_019055375.1 Parelaphostrongylus tenuis
GTACTAGTAAGTGAGGGCAATTCGTTCGAGAAGTGCTTTATTTCCGTATTGATATGACTCGTCTATGCAGACCTTTGCAACAGCAAAGAATGTTCGTGGGCACCTCAATGGCTCTGGAAATAATTAAAGTGTACCATGGCCACCTTGAGCACCGCACAATCATGGAGTCATAATGAATCCAAAATTTCTCTAGCAATCAGTTTCCACTAATGACTTGGAGAACTTGTTTCATGAGGTCGTCACTATATTGTTTGATATACACAGCGAAGAAAAAAAGGCTCTATAAAGGCGTAAGAGACTTGAAAATGGTATCAAAGGGCCATAATTACCGTACTACGGACGCCATAATTTCCTCACAGCGTTTTGTGTGTTTGATAGCAAACATCGTACCTACCCGCCTTTTATTAGACCTCAGTATGGATAATCAAGATAGTACCGGAATAAGGAGCGTGTAAGCAACAGGTATCCCCCAGTAGTCAAATAAATTAAACCAACAGCAAAAGGATTACACAATCTTTCTCTGGACCATCTCACGCGCAAAAGCGTTAACATATCTGCGAATGTGCAATTTCCTCAACAGCGTTTCGACATCGGTCTTCAAATTATGCTAAATTAGAGCGATTATTTACTATACTCATTCGGCACAGATATTCATAATTTATGGTTCATATTAACTTGCTGCATACCCTGTCTCATTATTTTACCTACTACCCATACTCTCTGTTCTGCCGTGATGACACAAAAGTAAAAAGAGAGACATTCGCTTTGTGACAGTCACGGGAGTGTTTATGCATTCGCAGAAAGCTATATCTAAATTGCATTGAAAGTTTACCCTTCTTTAGAGGGTACAAGCACAAAAACTATCAGAGCAGAATATATGAGAATATCTGATTTGGACGTATAAGTTAGTGATTCAAATATGAAAGAGGTACACAACATTTGTTATGTTTGTTTTCTACAAATATCTGAGAAATTTATCAGAACTTTTCAGTACCCTTTTACTCAGAGTAATGAAGTTGATTACATTGATCGTCAAAATGTGAAATACCTGCATTTAATACTTTCCTCAATGCATTCCGTGTATCATAGGCACAATACAGTTTACACACGACTGAACAGCTAAATGATTTCTTTCCCGGCCCCAAAGAATTTTCCCTCTGACATCTTTTCTCGAAAGCGAGTAAAAACACATTTTTTGCTTTTGCAAAACGTTTCTGAAGTTTATCGATAGTCCAAATAAAGTGAATTTCGATAGCATGTTTAATTTCTCAAATAGCACATTTTTTGGGCCGTACAAGTTAAAACAAGATTTTGCTTTTCAGTCGAGGATTACTCACTGGATAAAAGTTACAAAAAAGTTGTTGTAATAAACTTTTAATCGTTACATAGAGAAGATCTTTTCAATTATGATGGTATATCTGGCTTAGAGAAAAGAATTCCTCGAGCTTTGCAACTATCGAAAGAATATTGGGCCTCACATTAAATGAGCACTTCTAGTCGGTTAGGGTGTGTGCAGCTGTAGTACTAATCCGTTGCATAAATTACGTTTGAATTTTTTGATGAAAACTAGAGATCTCGCTGACGCTCCAGAGTTTTTTCTACATGTTCATGTGTTTTTTCAGAAAAAGATTTGTTGGAAAATAATTTGTCGCGTTTCAAAGATTGACAAACTCACAATAAAATATAGATTATTGTTCAATGCATGTTGGCCAAGTGCCGTCGCTCTATTCCGCTTCCTAACCTAGTGTACAGCTGAATAATAAGTTCTTCCGCGGAACCAAATACATCACTGGAACCACCAGAATTCAGACTATCGATTAGTTTCTAGGAGTCTAAGGGAAATGCTCTTCCCGATAAAAGACGCGTTGAAACGATTGTCTAGGTTTGAGCTAATGATTAAGCTAAGAAGCAACTTGGAAAAATTGGAAAAACTCGTTTGTTCCTGAAAGGGTGCGGAAAACAGCGATATTTCAAATGTGTGAAACCCACTATTCTTGTGCGAATTGCAGACTTTGAAAAGTTCTTTTAAAGAGCAAACGCATTTTGTTAACCAGAAAGATTTGCTCTATCCAATGGCTAAAATTTTTTCGTATAAAAACTTCAATCGGGCAAGAAATCTTGAAATTTGAAATAAAATCTTGTTTTGACTGGTACGGCGTTAAAAACAAGCAATATGAGGAAAAAATCATAACTTCGAAATTCACTTAATTTAAGCTATCACATAATCATACATTCGTCAGATAACAGCAAAGAATATGCTTCAACGAAGGTCTCAAGTAGCGTCGCCATAATAGAACATAACCGATGTTTCTTACACTCGCAGTGAAATCCGTTAGCAAAAAAACACTGAAAGCGCTTGATTTTTCCAAATCGGAGACCCGTCAGAGGATCAGATGCATGTTTTAACGGGCAACCTTCAGGCGATGGATTCAAATGTTTTTAATGTAGAGCGTTTACACCTTTTTCATTTCGACGTCCGCGACCTTGCCTCGAGAGTTGTAGCCGTGACTGTTAGCAAATGATAATTCATTTTGAGTTACGTGCAATAACATCACAACTCTTGCAGCGAACATTAGATTTTACCGTATTATCACGTCAGAGTTCAGCAAAGTTGTTGAAACAGAGAACACCGGAAAACCGCAGAATTATTTTCAAAAAAAAAGTGTTTGAATGACTTGTTGCAGTTTCTTAAGTGGCATTTTTAGGCACGGCGGAGTTTTTTATTGCTGAAAATACTTTTATGGAAGTCGCTTTAGCGCGATTACTATTTTTGTAGCGAAATGTTCCTCATATTTACTTTCCTTGCTACAAAACTACTAACAAATCTTCTGCGAAGTTGAAACAGTGAACTACCTACTCCTCGACAAAAACGTTGTTTCCCATTTGTTAATTAAACGAAAGAAAGGTGCCCTTTCCAAAAATCAAGCTTAGCGTCCAAATTTCTTTCTCTTCAGTCTGATGCCAAAACTATATACAAAATAAGAAAAGATATTCAATAATCCCTGGATATATGTGTACTTTGAAATCTGTGCCTTTCTTGTTGAAATATAGGGAGATTTTGAAACATGGGCTTTTTTTAATGGGATTATTGATAGAAATCCTCCTGAATGATATTTTATTCTTTGGTAAAAAAATTGCCCGTGAAATCTTAATTTACCAGATTTGTGTTAAACGCACACCAATGTTCGCAAGCCGTCCGAACGGTGCGAGCAAGCATGCACCGAAAATGAAGCACGTCGTCCCGAAAGGGCTGAGGCTGAAGAATTTGTAAAAGAATTGTTTTTAGTTCTTCAGGCATGTGAATTTAAAATCCGCTTAGCTCTTAAAACGCACTTTATGAGTGAGAATGCCCATCGAGAGCCACAAGTTTAAAACGCGAGTTTCCAAGAAATGGAGAGTTTCTATAAGTTTTTTCATGATTGAACTATTACCACGAAGCTGTTACAAAGTTGTATCCAAAAACGTTTTGACTCACTAATCTTCTATAGAGCAAGCGATTCGAGTTGGTTGTCCACAAAAGTTTGCCTTCGCTGCGCTTTTTATCGCAGTTGCCGCTCGAGGCGAACTTCCGGTGTGGTAATACAACGCGAATCAAGACCTTCTTTCAGCAATGCTCTAATGTATAGGGCGGTTAGTGACGATACTGATTATTTTTATGATAAAAGTTTTTTTTGTATCGGACAATCCATGCTGCACTAGTCGGAATCATTATCGATTAGTACATGAGCAATATTAGTTTAAAATTCAATGCTTCTCCTGGTGAGCAAATGCGAGGTTGTTAATGAATTATTTCAATACAACTATCTACAAAAAAAGAAAAGCTGACGTTTCCCCGACATCTCCTCCAAAGTGATTCACCATATACCATCATTTTCATGAACCCCTGAGAAAAACGTGATCAACATATTTTAGACAGCTTCCTCTCAAAAATCCTTACCAATCTTTGTTTTTGAGTTTTATTGATTTTCCCGCCAGAAGAAGAAGAAAAAACATTTCGGAATTAGATTAACAAAAACTGAGTGTAGTGTTAGGTCATCAATTCAGGCGGAGTAGTGAAAAACCACACTTTGATAAACGATGTTTTTGTATAAGCCTATTAATACTAATCCGACTGCCGAAGGATAGATTCGGAAGAGCATAATATTGATCGACAATCGCTCAAGGACCGTCCTGCTAATTGGAGAACTGCACACTGAATCCATGTCTTTTCAGCTCGGCTGCAATCCTGCACAATAAGGCAGCGCTGAGAGCACTACTTCATTCACTTTCTACCTTACTCAACTTGTCTCGATACGAAGGCTGAAAAGATCAATATCGTGGAAAGAAGAAATTCTCTGGACACTTGATTCATTGTGGTTTTGATGAAGGCAAAACCGCCAAGCATTGCCAACAATAAGCTTTCGATTAACAAAACTACGTGTTGGCAGTATTAAAAACAGAATAGTAGTTCTACGGCTAGCGCATTAGAGTGTTTGGAGTTGTTCCAGTCACGACCACCGGATTGTCCTGTCCTGCCCTTCTAGCGCAGCGCTCAAGCGATGTGTTTCTTTCGTTGTGGACTTGTGCAGGATAAACCCGACTTGCTTTTACTGGGCTCAAAATCAGAAAGAGTTGCATTTGATCTAAATCTGCTCCAGAGAGCTCGCAAGATTCGTAGCTACTCGACTTGGCTATTCCTTGCGTCACATTGGAATTACTCCTTATACTCTACTCCTGAGGCCGAGTGGTAGCCATTCAAAACATAACCTTTTTACATGCGCATATTTTTTGTGTCATAAAAGAAAATATTAAAAAAATGTGTTCCTATTGTTTAGCCTGGGTTTAGACACCTTTTGCTGTCAGCACTTACGGAAAGATTGACTTGAATGTATGAAAATCAAAGTCAACTTCCAAATGCTCTCACGGAAATTAGTTAAACCCGACTATTCGTGGAGCACCCCAGAATATTTTTCGATAACCTCAAACAGATGATAAGGTTGTAGTCTTTATATCCACAGTAAAGTAATGGCCAAAGCGGAGCGAAACGAGCTTCCATTTGGGTATAAAGGTAATGGCAAAACTCGGAGCCAATTGGTGCACCATCGCCACCTTTTTGTGCGAAATCTATCCTAGATGATCTAAATTTCGAGCAATTGGGAATTTTTACAATAGTCCTATAACCCGCTTGATCGGCAAGCCATACTTCTTACTGCACCTTGGTATTGCTTAAGAAGTTTGAGGATAGGATGCAAAGTTAGTAATTCGATGCGATCTAAAGTGCAAGGTCACCGAAGACCTATATTGTGCACGCAGCGTTTTGAGATGCGTTATATGGACAAATTAGAAGCATTCAGCGTTTCTGAAGTGGACTGTAGTGTGTTTTAGCGAGTGGAAAGCTACCAGCATTCAAAAACTCCGATACCCTAACCGCTGGTCCGTTTGCTCAACTGTTGATGGTTCTAACTGAACAATAGTAAATAGGTAGGCTAATAGTCATCTACGAGAAACCGTATTTTAACAATTAATTCAAATATTCATTGCACAATGGGGAAAAATTTTCTCCTAACAAAGATTTGTGGACGATCAATTTAGACCTTTCCTATATGAGAGCGTACTGCTAAGTGAGGAGAGCTCATTTGTTGGTGCTTCGCACCGTTGAATTCGATTCGATGCTGCTGCGGAGACATATGTAACACTCTTTTTCTTTATTTAAAACTTGCACAAGGTTAGTACTTCTTATTCTTCAAAATTGGATGACTATCGCTTCTGCGAAAACTCCTTCATCAGAGCCTAGACGTATATATCCTATATGATTACTAAGTTGATATTTTGCATACATCAAACTCCAATAGGAAAGAAGTCAGTAGTATAGTCTTTCTGAAAAACCCCACCTTATTTAGAGTTATGTGACAGCGGTCCCCGGTCTTGGGTGGCACAATCTGAACAATGAAACACACCCGGACAAGAAGATGAATCTCAGACAAAGTATCATAGCACTTGTTATCTTCAGGCATTCTACCTTCCTATTCATTCCTGGACTTCTGCGGTTTATCCAAAAAGTTTCAAGGATTACCGCGCCGATTTTCTTGACTTCTGTCCCAAGATTCTTATTATCTCATCAAAGTGTATCGTCAAGTTTTTCTTCTCTCTGCACCCTCAAAGGCTTACTTGTTTCGCTAATGGCGTTCCCATCCAAGTGTTCTTTGATGAGCATTCAAAGTGGTCTTCCTGTTCGCCAATGTATTCGTAACTGCATGTTGTGTAAGAGATCAGCTATATTGTATACAAACTCATACAATCTCCTTCTCTACCATTAGGGCATATTTTACAATTGTCAGTCTTACACAGACGGTCGTGCAAGCGGTTCTGAACTAATAGATGACATAAATAATGAGGAGGAATTTCTATGATTCTTACGAAGTTTTGCGGAGCACTGTTTCTTAAACACCTTTTTAAAGCTGCGCTTATTTCATTATAAAACGTAGCTTCAAAAGTATCTTCACGTTTGGGTTTGAAACAACATCGTTCTCGTTATTGATGTTATGGGACACAACTCTCCTTATCGATTTAGCTTCAGTGGCCGCTCATTCGTAACCATTTAATAGTGACTATCTAATCTATTACGTTATTATAGTGAAGACAAGTTTTGCAGAGGACTTCCCGTAGTTTACAGATCTCGAACAAGTGTTTTTATAAAAAGACAAATTCTTCAGTTACAATAATGTCGGAGAATTCTCTCTGCTCTTGAAGCATAAGAGGATGTGTGTACGTGGCGCAGTGGTCACACGTGCTCTGCGACACTCGTGGTCGATAGTTTCAACCCACCTCAAGAGTCACCAAGCATTCAAACCTTCCTCGTTTGGCAAAATCGCATCATACCTGTTTGGGAGGATAACACCATTGACACGATGCATCTGTAGACCTGGGCGAGTCATTGTAAAGTCTACACATGCTTTAATGACCTCAAACGCTGTTTGATGAAGTTGAGTGTGGTGCATCTTTCGATGGTTGATGAACGTCAAGAATTTCATTTCTTACAACTTTTTGGAGGAACCATCATTATCACGATTGAGATAAGGTTGTACGACCAAGTTGTTTTTGGCAGCGTTTGAGTATCTTATAAGATAATAAAATTTCTCCTTACTTGACCGCCTCTAGTCAAAACTTTTACGTCAAGCGGGACTCGAACCCGCATCTCACTCTATCCGGAAGAGTGTGCTCTAATCCGTTGCACTATTGACGCCCGTTTTGCCATCACTCTTTCTACGATACAGCGCATCTATTCGTCAGCAATCAACAACAATTTGGCCCAGGCAGTCGATACCGACATTGAACCCAGTCACGCTGATAGATATTGGATGATTTCATAATGCATTGCAGTGCAGCAGTGAATCGTTCTAGGTATGGCGCCTTGACAAACTTTTTCTACTCAAGCATTATGAGAGGTTGATGGCAAGACTCCTTTTTGCGCCGCAGTTTCGGTAGCAGTCAGCCAATACTCGTATTAAAGAGGCCCTTGTACTTTGATTGATAAGCGTTGACAGGATTGCATTCGCTTAGATACTGTCAAACGCTTTCTCATAGTCAATAAAGTTTAGAGCAAGGAATACACTGTGACTTCAGTGACCTGTGACACCGTCTGAATGTAGACCCTTAAGCAGGATCGTTTTGGAAATGCTGCTTGATGAACTGGTTGTGCCTAATACAAAATCTTCGACATGCATAAGGAAGGATCTTCGTGAAATGATTGTAGAATACGCTCAACAAACATACTGAACATTGGCAGCGAAAAACTCCGGTCATTCCGCCTAGGAAAGATATCTGTTCGCAAAGTCCACCACTGGTCTAAGACATTTTCTTTCTAGAGGTATTATATCATGCATCTTGCGAGAAATAGTACAGATTGTGGCCACCAGTTCCAAAGAAATTGGCTGTGATGTATGAGTTCCTGAGTTGTGCCTCTTTTCATGGCTTTGATTGCAGTCAGCATTTTAGAGGCTAGACTCTCTAGTGGTTGTCCACCAATGCATTTCGGGGGTGCGAGACGGAGGTTATGGAACGGATAAACTCGATATAAAGTTTTGAGTTATCATTTCCATAGCATAGCGGGATGTAGTGTTGACCTCATCATCATCTATCGGCGCGGAATTTGAAAGGTAATAGTTGCAGCGATTGCGACATCATCTTTCGGAGTAACTTGTTTTTGTACTGCTTCCAAAAAAATTTTCGCCATATTGATGTTAGTTACTTGCAAATATCTTCTACAGCTGGCATTCGTTGTCAGCCTAGCTAGCCCTGTTATAAGATGATTAGGCTTAACTTTCCTTCTGTCTTCGAGCGCCTACAGTGTAGTAGAATTTCAAAACTCAGCAAACTTTTCCGCTGTAAAAGGTAGATTCTCAATGAAGGGACTAATGAAACGTATTTTTGATGAAAAAGCTCCTAATCCCGAAAATTATCATTTTTTGTAGTGCAATCAACTGCATACGCAAATGTCCATGTGTGTCTTTGTTTCGAAAAAAAAAACGTTCGCACTCACCTCATTGTAATCATCCAACAATTCACAAGTTGGGATTATTAGTACTGAAGCTGCTTTGTGAAAAGAGCTCCATACTTATCTTGCTAATAAAAAGTAAGGATTACTTTTCTCTTTCATAGTGCGCCCTTTCAACAATGCAATGGATTTTTTGGTGTTATGAAGCAAAACTTTGAGTTGAACAAACTTTTCCGCTGCGTGCGTACTATAAGTTGAAGTGAAAAAAAATGATAATTTTAGCAAAAACATCCCCTAATTTTTCCTAAGCTTTTCACTTTCCCAATGCAAGAATGTGAATCGAGGTTGCAATCTGTGCGATGTGCTCATGGTTTCTTACCTTTTTCACCCAACACTATATTTTTGCTAGACCATAAATCATTCAGATCTTGAGAAAAAGGTGCTATTAAAACTGGGTTCAGTTTGTGGAAGACATGCTTTGGGTGCTGTAAAAAATGCTTAATGAAACTCGAAAACACATTTGTTAGACTAAGCTAATCGCAGAAAAACTTATTTGAGGAAAGTTTCAGTTTTTAGGCTGAGTGAGCTTTAATGAGTTTGCGTTCAGCATTTTGTGAACTAATTCTTTAAGAAGGATGCATAATTCTGAAGCTGATTTTCTTTTGCTCAGATGAAATGATCAATAATCAGCCACTTATTTGCCCATCGTCATAGATTAATATCAATATACTTTATTTTCTATGCTCTTCATTTTCCCGAAGTATGCTATAAAACCTCTAGGATAAAGCTCTCGGCATTGATCAATCCCTGAGGAATGCGCCATGCACTCGTCTTCAATTTCTAATTTTGTTTGAGGTGATTGAATGCATATCTGGCCTTTACATTGACTCGCGGAGGCCTCCCGCTGAACCGAGTCAGTGCTGCTTATCCTCCCAGACAAGTCTGAGACCAGTCTGGTACCAATTTACCGACCTCGGAGGGATGGATGGCTCGATGAGCCATGAGCGTGAGATCGAACCATTGACCTCGTGAGCGACGCAGAGCACCTTTAACCACTGCGCCACATGCGCTGAAGTATACTATACATTTCAAAAATCATGTACGTTTAGGCTCCAAAGAAAGCGGTGTCATCGAAGCGTCATTCAACGATTCGTACTACACTAACTCAGCAACACTCACAACTATGACTACTACCAATCTCGCATTGGCGTGAACAGCTGCGTCTGGTACTCACGCAAACTGACTTTGATGCCGAACTTAACAGAAAGTCGACCTTTTAAATTTAGTTTTTCAGAGTGATCTATGAATCGTTATCGGAAGTAGTGTGCGGCACCACTTACGAATGGATATTCAATGCCCTGTGATTTTCAATCACTATGATAATTTTTTGTGTTATTTGACTCTCCACTCTCTTTGAAATGTATCATGGCTCTATAAACACTTACTGGTTTGAAACCAGTCGATTTTAACAATATCAGCAATTTTTATTTTAAGTTTTGTGCAAGTTGGCTACTGCGATACGCTGATTTTACCATCCATAACTTAAGCACAACTGAGAAAAGATATATACCGTGTTTTAGAACGATGTGCAAAATGGGCGTCACCAGTGCAACGGATAGAGCACGCATTCCTGGAAAGACTGGGTTCTAGTCCCGTGCGGCGCTAAAGTTTTGCACATCTCTCTATAACACTGGGAATATATCTATAACATCATACCACCGCGAAAGAGCGGTTAAATAAAAAAACAATTACATGAGAAAAGATAACTAAATAACATAGATTTAAAACCAAAATCAAACGGAGATTTTGGTAAATGATCATCATTAATGAAAATATTGCACTATTGGTAAGATCAACACTATACAAAATTGTCCCAACTTCTTACATACCCTGTATTTATACAAGTCGCCCCCGGTATATTTAAATCGCGGGTTCAACTCCTAATGTCGGATGTTTTGCAAGCCACTGCTCATTGATAAATCAGTGAAAATTAGAAACTTGAGATTATACTTTTTTGAACAACTGTCAATATAATTGAGTTGAATGCCGATATGCGCTCGCCAGGTTAAGCCCGTTGAAAGTTGATTGCTGACACCTACGATAATATATTTTGAAGAATGAGCGATAGGCAAACACTGACAACGGTGGTGCTGCACGCGCAGTGAAAGACGGGTTCAACTTCCGCCTGATGTCGAATGTTGAGCATACCACTCATCATTCTTAGGTGTATAATTACTCAAACATCTACTGTAGAGCAGTGGTCGTGGATCGGATATCATTGCCACCTCAAATGTAGTCGCTATTACATCGAAGATTAGAGCCACTCGCTGCTCAATTAATAACCTTCTCATTTGCACGGAGTACGAATTTTCGTACGGAATTTTTGGACCAGTAAGGATTGAGCAATATAGCACTCCTCTAAAAGGGCAATGGCCTGTCGAGGCAGAATCACACATACTTTCAGCTCGCTCGTACTTTGTGCGAAGGTCGTGATGGCTTGCATAGTGAAGCCATAAGACATGGTTGCACACGGCGTCATACGATGTTGGTCGTGGCAGCAAATGAGCAGCCATTGTAAAGACTTTTTTGAAATCATCGTGATCTGATAAAGGCGAAATCTTCAAAACGTCAACCATAGTGATGATTCATGGAAACCTCGTGTAAGTTCATCAATAAGAGATAAATACTGGTAAATTACACTGAGGTTGATTGATAGTAAATATTGAAATGGATTAGTATTAGATAAGGATATGACATGTTTTGAGCCGATAGGTCTAGTGCTATATAAGCGTCTAGTTCGTCCTATTGGAACTCATCAGGGACAGCCTTCCTCAGTTCCGTCGATCCATTGAGGTTAAATAATCCTCTAAAGGAATCGAAGTCAAGTAAAAATTGATCACACCAAGTCGGGTGATGGTAATACCTGACGTTGTGGTGAGCGGTAGTCGAACTTGCCGCTTTTATAATGAAACACACCTCTACTATCGACCGCTTTTTTACAGACCCGCTCAAAATGATCCATTCTGATAAGGATATGTCATGTTTTGAGCCAATGAGTCCCAATAGGACGAAATAGGCGCCTATATAGCACTCAGACCTATCGGCTCAAAACATGTCATATTCTTATCTAATACTAATCCGTTTCATTTCTTACTTTCAACCAACCTCAGTGGAAATCATCATTATTTAAATTTCGTACAAATGAGAAGGTTAATAATGGGACAGCGACTGGCACTAATCTTCAATGTAATAGCGTTTACATTTAAGATGGCAATAATATTCGATCCACGACGAGAGCTCTACAGTAAATGTATGAGTATTTATACACCTAGGAGTATTGAGTGGTATGCACAACATTCGTCATCAGGCGGAAGTTGAACCCGTCTTTCACCCATACCGGGTGCGCGTGCTGCACCACCGTTGTCAATGTTTGCCTACCACTCCTTCTTCAAAATATACTACCGTAGGTGTTAGTAATCAATTTTCAAAGGGCTTAGCCTGGCAAGTATATATTGGCATTCAACCAAGTTATATTGACAATTGTTCAAAAAGTATAATCTAGGGTTCCTGGTTTTCACTGGTTTATCAATGAGCACTGGTGTGCAAAACATCCGACATTAGGAGTTGAACCCGCAATTTAAACATACCGGGGACGACTTGTGTAAAGATAGGCTGCGTAAAAAATTGGGACAATTTTGTATTGTGTTGATTTTAGCATCAGTATAACATTTTTATTGATGCTACATTTACTGAATTTTCCATTTGATTTTGGTCTTAAATCTATGTTATTTATTTATCGTCTCTCAGTTATGCTCAAGTTATGGAAGGTACAAACCAGCGTATCGCAGTAGCCGAATTGCACAAAACTCAAGTGAAAATGACTGATATTGTTAAAATCGACTGGTTTTAAACCAGTAAGTATTTAGAGAGCTTACATTTCGAAGATACTGAAGAGTCAAATAACACAATAAATCGTCATAGTGACTGGAAATCACAGGGCATTGAATATCCTCTCGTAGGTGGTGCCGTACACTACATTCGATAACATTTCATAGATCACCTCAAAAAACTGAATTTCATCATCATAGATGAATAGCCATATACTTCATCTTCTATTTTCTTCACTTTTCCGAAGTATACTAAGCAACTCAAAAATCGTATACGTTTAGGCTGCGAAGAAAGCGGTGCCACCGAAACGTTATCCAGCGATTCATACTACACTAACTCAGCAACAACAACAACATTGACTACTATCAATCTCGCGTTGGAGTGAACAGCTAAGTCTGCGATACTCACGCAAACTGACTTTGATACCGATGTTAACAAAAACTCGACCTTTCATATTTAGTTTTTCAGAGTGATCTATGAAATGTTATCGCATGTAGTGTGCGGCATCACTTTCGAGATGATATTCAGTGCCCTGTGATTTCCAATCACTATGACAATTTTTTTTGTAATGACACAAAAAACGTCCTCATTCAAAAGGAGTTATGTTTCGAACGGCTACCACTCGGCCTCAGGAGTAGAGTATAAGGAGTAATTCCAATGTGACGCTAGGAATGGCCATATCGAGTAGTTATGAATCCTGCGAGCTCTCTGGAACAGATTTAGATCAGATGCAACTCTTCCTGATTTTGGGCCCAGTAAAAGCAAGTCGAGTTTATCCTGCACGAGTCCACAACGAAAGAAAAACATCGCTTCAGCGCTGCGTTAGAAGGGCAGGACACGGACAATGCGGTGGTCGTGACTGGAACAACTTCAAACACTCTAATGCGCTAGCCGATTGCCAGAACTACTATTCTGTTTTTAATGCTGCCAACACGAGGTTTTTTTATCGGAAGCTTATTGTTGGCAATGCTTGGCGGCTTTACCTTCATCAAGACCACAATGATTCGAGTGTGCAGAGTATTTCTTCTTTCCCCGATATTGATGTTCTTAACCGTCGTATCGAGGCGAATTGAGTAAGGCAGAAAGTGAATGAGGTACTGCTCTCAGCGCTGCCTTCTTGTTCAGGATTACCGCCGAACTGAGAAGACATGGATTCAGTGTGCAGTTCTCCAATTAGCAGGAAGGTCCTTGAGCGATTGTCGATCAATATTATGCTCTTCCGAATCTATCTTTCGGCAGTCAAATTAGTATTAGTAGGCTTATACAAAAACATCGTTTATCAAAGTGTAGTTTTCCACTACTCCTCCTGTATTGAAGACCTAACACTCAGTTTTTGTTAATGTAATTCCGAAATGTTTTTTCTTCTTCTTTTGGCAGGAAAATCAATAAAACTCAAAAACAAAGATCGGTAAGGGTTTTTAAGAGGAAGCTGTCTGAAATATGTTGATCACGTTTTTTTCGTGGGTTTATGAAAGTAATGATAAATGGTGTATCATTTTGTTCTTTGCAGTTCTTGAAGGAGGCAATGTCGGCGAAACATCGGCCTTTCTTTTTTTACTTAGTTGCAATGAGATAATGTATCGAAATAATAAGTATTGCATTAAAATAATTCATTGCCAACCTCGAATTTGCTCAGCAGGAGAAGTATTGATTTTCAAACTATTATTGCTCATGTACTAATTGATAATGATGCCAATTAGTGTAGCATGGATTGTGCGATGCAAAACAAAATTTATCAAGAAAATAATCAGTATCATCAATGACCGTCCTGCACATTAGAGCATGTCTGAATGAGGGTCGTGATTCGAGCGATGTATTACTACACCGGAAGTTCGCCTTGAGCGACAACTGCGATAAAAAGCGCAGCGAGGACAAACTTATGTGAACAACCAACTCCAATCACTAGCACTATAGAAAACTAGTGAGTCGAAACATTTTTGGATACAGCCTTGTTAGAGCCCGTGGTATTAGTCCAATCATACAAGAAACTTATACAACTCTTTGTTTCTTGAAAACTCGCGTTTTAAACTTGTGACTCTCGATTGGCATCTCACTCATAAAGTACGTTTTACGAGCTAAGTGGATTTCAAATTCACATGCGTGAAGAACTAAAAACAATTCTTTCAAAGATTCTTCTGCCTCAGCCCTTTCGGGACGACGTGCATCATTTTCGGTGCATGCTTGCTCGCACCGTTCGCACGGCTTGCGAATATTGGTGTGCGCTCAACACAAATCTAACTTTGACGTGATGACACGGTAAAATCTAATAATCGCTGCCAGAGTTCTGATGTCAATGCACGTAACTCAAAAAGAATCATCATTCGCTGATAGTCACGATCACAACTATCAAGGCAAGGTCGCCGATGTCAAAATGAAGAAGTTGTAAACGTTCTACATTTGAAACGTTTGAATCCATCGCTTGAAGGTTTCTCGTTAAACATACATATGCTCCTCTGACGGGTCGCCGATCTGGAAAAATTAAGCGCTTCTAGTCTTTTTTAGCTACCGTATTTCACTGCGGGTGTTAGAAACATCGATACTTTTCTGTTATGGCTGCGCTAATTGACACCTTCGCTAAAAGCGTATTATTTCCTGTCACTGACGAATGTATGATTATCCGATAGCTTAAATCAAAGAAATTTCAAAGTTATGATTTATTTCTCATACTGCTTGTTTTGACGCCCGTAACAATCAAAACAAGATTTTGTTTCAAATATTTCTCGCCTGATTAAAGTTTTCTTTTACAAAAAAGTTTTAACCACTGAATAGAGCAAATCTTTTTGGTTAAGAAAATGCGTTTGCTCTCTAGAAAGTACTTCTCAGAGTCTGCAATTCGCACAAGAGGAGTGGGTTTCACACGTTTGAAATATCGCTGTTTTCCGCACCCCTTCAAGGGCAAGGGTGTTTTCCAATTTTTCCAAGTTGCTTCTTAGCTTAATCAATAGCTCAAATTTGGACAATCGTTTCAACACGTCTTTTCGTCGGAGAGAGTATTTCCTTCAGGCTCAGAAACCATTTGATAGTCTGAATTCTGCCGATTCCAGTGTATTTGGTTTCTCAAAAGAATTTAATATTGAGCTGTGATAGGTTATTGCGCCAATGCAGCGACGACACCTGTCCATCACGCATTGAACAGTGATCTAAATTTTATTGTGAGTTTGGCAACCTTTGAAACGTGATAAATTATTTTCAACAGATCTTTTTCTGAAAAAAACACATGGACATGTAAAAAAAAGTTCTGCAGCGTCGGCGAGTTCTCTGATTTTCATCAAAAAATCAAATGTGAATTGTGCGGCGGATTAGTACTACAGCTGCACACACCCTAACCGTCTAGAAGTGCTCAAATATTGTGAAGCCCAATATCCTTTCGGTAATTGCAAAGATCGAAAAATTCTTTACCATAAACCAGATATACCGCTATAATCGAAAAGATCTCTACCTTACGATTGAAAGTTCATTTCAACAAAACTTTTATCCACTGAGAAATCTTCGACTGAGATACAAAATCTTGTTTTGACTGGTACGGCGCTAAAAATAAGCTATTTGATAAATTAAGCATGCCACTGAAATTCACTTTAATTAAACTATCGATAAGCTACAGAAAGGTTTGGAAAAATAAGAAATGTGTTTTATGCGTTTTCGATAAAAAATATCAGAATGAAGATTCTTTTGGGCTAAAAAAGGGATCATTCAGCTGTTCAGTCGTGTGTGAACACTATTGTGGCTATGCCACGCGGAATGCATCGAGGAAAGTACTAAAGCAGGTATTTCACATTTTGACGATCAATGTGATCTGCCTCACTACTCTGGATAACAGGGTGCAGAAAAGTTCTGATTTGTAGACAACAAACATCGAATGTTGTGTAGTTGTGTCATATGTAAATCACTAACTTGTACGTCCCAATTAGATATTTCATATATTCTCCTCTGATAAGTTCTATGTTTGTACCTCGAAAGGAGGGTGAACTTAAAGTGCAATTTAGATAGTTTCCTGTAAATGCATAAATACTCTCGTGACCGCCACAAGGCGAATGACTCTTCTTTGTACTTATGTGTCATCACGATAGAACAGAGAATATGGGTAATAGGTAAATTAATGGGATAGGGTATCCAGCATGTGAATATTAACCATAAAATATGAATAGCTGTGCCGAATAAATATAGTAAATATTTGCTCGAGTCAAGCAGAATTTGATGACCGATGTCGAAATGGTGTTGAGGAAATTTCTCATTGGCAGATATATTATCGTCTTTACGCGTAGGATGGTCCAGAGAAAGACTGTCTAGTCCTTTTGCTGCTGATTTATTTGACTACTGGATATCTGTTGTTTCCACGCTCCTTATTCCTGTGCTATCTTGGGTTTGTCGATCAAGTAGTAGTGCCGAATGCTCCGTTTCTGGAGCTCATTATGATTTCTGTAGCTGGCTGTAGTCTATAGAAGAGTCTTCAAATGAGACGATATTATGGTACTATGATGACCGCTTTGTGTACAGACTTTGAGAATTCCTAACGAGCGCTTTGATTCTTCCCGTATCCCAAAAATGGCGCGGTTGTATCGTACCGTTGACTAGCTCTATATAATCTTTTTTCGGAGTAAATTTATTACTTGTCTTTTCTGACTACCCATATTGGTGCTTTTCACGCAGCGATTTTAGGTAGTAAGACTTGCCGTGTGTTCATAGGGCAGTTTTGTCGATTCAATGAAGGGTAGGAGGAATTTGAGGCATTTCATAAGCCATATGCTCTATGCTCTAGTGCATTTACTTGTAATTCTCTCTCCATGCTTTTTATATGTTGAAAACTTGAAGTTTGATGCATTCATGTTTGGGCACAGTCATAGAACAGCTAATAAGAGTATAGTACTGAGGAGCCAGGAAACGCGTGAGATTGGTATTTTCCAAAGATAGGACGTTCTCTGTGATCTTTCTTCTTCTTGTGTTGGAGACAAGATATACGTGCTTGTCTAAGAAATCTGTTTGGACTTCTGCGCTATGAGTTGCGTTTTGTTGCTTGACAATAGCTTAATTATGCTGCAGATGCATGAGGGGATTTTCGACATCCTCTGTGGGTGAATTTTCTAGGTTCTGTACAGGTGTTGACGCTATGTTTGATTGTTTGCACGTGAGTGTAGTACAAAAAGCGAATGTGCTGAAATTCTTTTCCTTCTTCGACATAGTGGTCGAGAGCAGTGCTAACTTTACCACTTAGCAAGCAATACTAACCGCATTTCTTTCATTTCGTTATCGTCCTCCTGCAAATGGCACTCATTTTCTTCCTTCCGTTGTGTTTGTGACAACACACTGTCATTTTGCATTCGTTGTGTTTGTAACGAGTTTCCGCTTTTTCCTTTATATAGCTATCCGAGACACGTAGGAAGAAGTAGGCCGGATGGGAAACCATTAAGGGGCTTATCCTTTCTTATCAAAACCCATAGTTGTCCGCATGCGATTAGAATGGATCGCTGGACCGAACACTTATTTTCATTGTTAGATACGTTCATGAGCTTTTCATGCTTTCAGCGGAGTAATACTGGTGTTACGCGGCGAATGTTAAACATAAGTTCATTTTGATTTGCATAACGTTATAAAATGGTGTTTTCGAAAAAGCCCAATTGCCAGAGTTTTGATTATTTTCACTTCTTACACTCTACGGAAAGTTTTTGTCTAGCAAAAAAGGTGGTCTCTTCACTTGTCGCCCTTTAACGGAAAATAACCAAAGTATCCTCATCGATAACACACTGTTGTTGCTTTGAAGTGCTATTACAAGAGATCGCATTCCTCTATCAATTCTATAACTCTTATTATTCCTATCCTAAGACTCCATAGCCATTTTATTCCTTTATAGTCAAAGATGAGGCAAAATAGTATTAAATTAACGATGGAGACAAAATTTATTAGTGATTTTCTCTTCGTAACTGCATTTTGACACATTTTGCTCTGCGCGTTTTTTCGTTCGATTAAAGCGCGATATATTTGTTAATGTGTTTTAGTCCATTTTCGATGGGAGCCGGAAAAAGACGAGAAAAGTTTGCCTACGTTAAAGGCCTCTCGTTGGACAAGCGGTAACTCCACACAAAGATCACAATTTGCAGTTTTTTTTTTGCTAGCCAGTTGTCACACTGCTCGTGCAAATCATCTTTGCGGCAAAACAGATTTGCCCTGGTAATTCAGTAGCTTTTAAGCTATGAATACTTGAGTATTTGAGTTTCGAACACTGATCCTTTCTTGATGCTTTCTACGCTTTTTGGTCCTTTTCTAGGAAAGGTTCTAAATCCAAATTCACATATCGTACACTTCGATTTAGTTCACCATATGACTATGGCCATTCAACACACATGTAAATTGTCAGTTTATTGCAGTTATAAAGCTACAATGCGGTATCCAACAAAAAAAGTTTTAGGCACATTGCAGTTCAGTCGACAGTTGCAAACGCAGAGAAAAAGTGGGATCCAAACGGACCCAATGACAGCATTCGAATCGCTCTGTTCACTACATTTTGCCACATCGCTTTCGACCAATTCGCCATGATGGTGTTTGTGGTCTGCACAATTTTTTTTTTCACGGAATAAGTGCGAAAAACAAAGCAAGTCTAACCGAGAGAGTTCCTGATATTGTTAAGTGTTCGCTGAGGACGCTTGTTACTGTCACCTTGTTCGGGTCTGTTGCAGTACACGTCGCCTGCTGTGGAGCAACAGCAGTAGTACAAATTCCTGTCACCGTGTTGCCGACGACTAAGCAGAATTCCTTATTAGCTTCATCACCTGTAAAGAACCATAAGTCTCAAAAGGCATATTCCTTGTTTGATATTAGAACGAAACTTGAAAACAAATTCATACACCGATTTTCTTCTATTCTTTAAAGCCCTTGCAACCACTACCTGTTGCATTAAATACTATGTCTTTTTTGGTGGTGGTATTGAAAACCCGTTAGAAAAAACCTCAATTCAAAAGATTTAAACCCAATGCAATTTACACTTAGTATTCCCATGTACTATAGGACATTGTAATTTGTTTATGTCGTTTCATTGGGAGAAGAATGGACCTGTCTAATCTTTCATACCCTTTCTGCTTTCAATCATTCGAATACGTGTTTATTATCAAAAACCCACGTGTCTCCTCTGGGCTAGCAACCATCTGACATTTCAATGGTTTGTAGCTGGTCTTAATACTAAGTTGGCCCAAAATGGTTGCTATTACAGCATCGGGTAGGAGTGCATTACGACCTTGACTTTCAAGAACGTCAAAGACCTGAAGGACGAATTTTTCACTTCTTGGTAGAATTAATTTGAAGACTCTTCAAGTGATTTATGTAAAGATCGTAAGTCATGTTAGTAGCAAAACATTAGTGGAACTAACCGCGCTTTAAAAATTTGCGATAGAAGCTTGAAATCTAAAAGTTGTCAACTTACTGTTTGCATCACAAGACGTTCTACAAACCACTTAGCTCCGGCCTCACTGGTTGCAACGCCAGGCACTCTAGCCAAAACATTGGGCTCTTCCGTGTAAACCATGGCTACAGGCAAGGTGAAGCCGGTGACGGTAAAAGTAATAGTTCTAGCTACAATGTAATTTTGTCGTTCTTGTAGTATAATGAAAGTGGATGCGCTATGTTCAATGATTTTGAGGCTTATTTTTTCTAGAAAATTAAAAATATCCCATCAAAAGAATTAGATTGAAATAACATTGGCGTACTGGCGAGCATTTGATACATTCATTTTGAGTAACGTTCACAAATTGCCATTGAGATCGAAGACCTACGTAGTACTATAACAATCTCCTATTCATTACCTTGACCTGCAGGTATCACTCCACACCCAAACACTGTGCGGATTGTGGCTAGCAGAAAAACAATAGTGAAATCGATTGGATGTCCTGCCATGTTTGTAGAAAATTTCATTTTAGTCTCCGAAGAATCTAGGCAAATATTACAGATTGATTAGACTCATCCCTTTACATTCGTCTGTTTTTATAGACATCGATCATAACAATAAATAATCTAATGGTATATTTCGAGCTTATCATAAAGTCTATTATGGCACTTATACAGTGTTTCGTCATTTCAGCTTGTCAGGAACACGATGTCTTTCGGTTCAGCCATTTCCTTCCAGGAAATTACATTGCACAAAATGCCATAACAGGCTCATGCTAGGCTCATGAGGTGATGCAAACTAAATATTTTTGGAGCATGCTTGATGACAGATTCTGATAGTTACGAGCACAGGCGAATCGGTTATTGAAATGAAGCACATGACAAGTATTGAATTATAATAATATCTGTGAACAAGTCCAATGAAGTAGGGATTTAGTGAGTGCGTCGATTCGCCAGGTACCACGGCTTAAATATGGTTCCGCCTCATTGGTGATGCTGCCACATTCTACGTGCCTTCCTCAAAAGTAAATAATTCAAAATAAATAAGCAAGCGATTCAGCGCTGACGTATGAAACGCTTTTCACAATTGTTTCAGAATTTCAAGTCGAATTTAATCACATATCTCTTATCAGCCTTCTAATTTAGCACTCTTATTGAACCCATCTTATGACGGAGAGGTCGACTGATAGCTATATAGGAACAACTGTGTTTCTTTGTATATTACATGAACAGGCGAGAAATGAAATTGGTCAAACATTTCAAGAATGCAAGGAGAAAATGAGGAACCGCATTAGGATTATCTATTACAAAGCAACCGCACTTAAGTTTCAGGTTTTGTTGTGAGGCACACGAATGCAACATGATGAAATTGCCGACCTATTGAGAAGGAGAAGCAGAGTGAATGTTTCAAAAGCGCGACTAACGTGACAATAAGCTGAACACTTCTTTGCTTTCATTTTCAGACGTTCTTAGTTTCACATGAAGGTGGGAAGTTTATGTAGCATCGTCAGTTTGAGAAGTTTTCGATGATGTACAGACAAAAGAAAGTTTGCGATTGTGTTTGTTGTATTGTTCGTATAATAAAGTTTCATTGCATTTGCGTGAAGGCTACAAACTCTTCCGTGGTTTCCCTCTTTCTACAAATGTTTCACTCTAGAAAGGCTTTCTTCAGAAATTCGATTGATAAGAATTATCGACAACCTACGCAGTGGTCAATTTTTTTAAATTAATCCAATTCTAGGCCCAAAACAGAGCTTCAAAGCACTATTGATAAATTCTGCAATGGAAGAAGTGCACAGAGCTGCTTAATACGATTCCAATCTTCTACCAATGGATAATAGCAAAACTCGTTCTTCACTTCATGAATTGATGTACTGTATGCGATAGCTTGAAGAGCTATTTTATGATAACCCTTTACTAATGAAGCACCTCGAACGAATCGAGAATTGAACATTCCCTTCATTGCGTAAGTCTCAGCTCATTTGTACGCAAAGTAAGGAGTACCCGAGAATTCACTTATATTGGCTAAATTGATCAAATTTTTCCGACTAGGAAAAATGAATCCTACTTCCTCCTCTCAATTAACCATTCAAAAGCACCATTACTGCTGCGGAGTCAAAAGCCTTTCATGAGTTTTTTTGGAGGATCATAGAAGCTGAACAAGCAGTTCAGTTTTTCAGTCGTTGAATGTCGTTTATTTGACTTGCTGAGCAACGAACAGTTCCGCCACAGTAATCTTCTTGTGCTTTCATTACAATATTGAACTAAGTCACAGAAATCCAATCACTGCTTTTGCAGAACCGTTCCCTCGAAGATCACGTGAACGAAGCTGTTTTACTGCACTAACTCGTGGGTATTACTGTATAGTATTCAGTTGACGGTCTTTATCACACAACCATCGCTGTAATGCATCCATAAATTTATGTCTTAGTAAGAGCTACATTTTCTTCTAACATACGTACATTAATAATAAATGGAACTATGTAATTCGAAAGAATTAACCACTCCTTCTGGTAGTGCACTCTATAAAATTGATAGATCAAATTGTGACAATTGATGTTTTTCAATCTTCAGAAGAAAAATGTTTTTTTAGTTATTGACGTGAGCGACTACTTGCTCTGTTTATTTGCTAGAAGAAAAGAAGCTACTCTGCATAAATTTGCCGATGAACCATAAGTCATGAATTTGAAGATTTTCTGAGAACGATCGCCTAAGCAAGCACCGTTGCTGTTTTTGCAAATGCTGACCAATGCTAATTTGACTTCTATAGGATGAATTGCCGTAGGAAGAGCAAATATTTCCATCCGAAATGGCCTAAGGACCGTCCTACAACCTCTGTTAAGCCTCTTCTCATAAGCTAGTGTCGTGTATGAGAGGAAAGAGCTTAGGCGCTGTTTACTGTGCCTCACCTTCCTCGATTGGTCTTGATACGATGTACTGAGGAGAACAATAGCTATTGACCCTCAAATCGGAACGTCGTAACCTTGAACAAAGCGAAACTACCTTAAAATTGGCCATAATAAAAATTTATAACAAACTTTTGTAGCTTATCAGTAACGAAAAGTGTTGACTGTCCATACTGAGATTTAATAAAAGCAGGGTAGGAACGATGTTTGCTATCAAACACACAGAATGCTGTGAAGAAATTATTGTGTCCATTGTATGGTAATTATATCTCTTCAATACCATTTCTGAGTCTTTTGTGCCTTTTAGAGGCTTTTTTTCTTCGCTGGGTGTATCAGACAATATAGCGACAACCACAAGAAACTAGTTCTCCAAGTCTTTAGTGGAAACTGATTGCTAGAGAATTTTTAGATTCCATATGACTCCGTAAATGTTCTGTGCTCATGGTGGCCTGGTCTCATCTGCTCAAGTATTCAAGACGGTGTACGCTCATCTAGAAATGACTTTTCGTTGGTACTTTGATAACTTCAAGATTGGACCGCATGAATGTGAACTGCGTCATGTTTTAGAGCGTATCATTCTCTGTATCTTTTATCATGGATGGCACTAGTAAGAAATTAAATTCTAAAGAACCTTATGGTCTGTAGGATGGCGTTATATGTCATAAAAAGCTACGTTCCTCTCAAATCAAATATGACGACGAGAATTCCTCTATTTGGAAAGTAAAGTGATATGTTTTTACCTCATGAATAGCGAATTGAAAGCATAGTTAACACTGTTCAATCATCGGTTGAGTCTATAATGAACGGTTTATACAGCTGAATGAGCATCCCGTCCCTTTCAACTGAATTACTGAACGACGAACAGTTTTGTCACAACATTCTACTTCCGCTTGATGCGATACTGTGGTTAGCTAGAGAATTTATGCTGATGAAGAAAATTCACCACTATTGTCGCCTTATGATCAAAGTAATTAATGATTTTCAAACAGTTCCTATTCCAGGAGCAGAAACAACATTATACCCATTCTACTAATAAAAGTAGATATGCCTCTTGATCGAATGCATAATTTTGAATCTACCATCATTTTATAAGAATATGTTTGGAGAGCAGATTAGCACCTTTATTATTTTCAGAGCCATCGAGGTGCCCATAAACATCCTTCGCTGTTGCATAGGTGTCCATAGACGAGTCGTATCAATACGGAAGTGAAGCACTTCTCGAACGAACTGTCCTCATTTATCAGTGCACATTTGTACAGGAGGGTTTTAAGGTATGCTTTTGCATAGTTAGTTTGCATAAAAACCATTTTTGTCTAGGTAGAACTGACTGAGTGCATCAAAGTGTAGTAGAATCTCACTTATCTAACCGACCGAGAATCTTGCTCTGCCGACCGATTAGTATACTTTCTATAATTTTTGATAGCATTAATAATTCATATTTGTAAATTTCCAAGACTTATCCTGTTTAGCAAACGAAGTTGGTTACAGCAGTCGCAGTAACAATTTAATGATTAACTCTTCTGTCACTTTGTTTCTTCAGAGCTTTAAACGTATTTGTATTAGACCATTCGAACAATTATGTAAAATACCGTGCCTTTTTGTACCGCTTAGGCTCGGTCACAACAGCAAGCGGAGAAAAGCCGTCGTGTTTTGCGTAAAAGCGGCACAATCGCCATTCCGAGCCGTTATGCTTCTGTGCCTTATGTGCACTTAGGTGTACTTTCTCAGACGTGGAGTTCCCACCTAGATGCTCTTCTGTGGGAGCACGAAAGGGTTTACACGTCTCACTAATGTTTTCTTTTGCGTGCTTTACATCATATTATATATATTGTGCATAAACTCATCCGATTTCACTCTCTTTCGTTAGGATAAATTATACAGCTTCCTAAGTTGCAAAGATCAAAGCATACTTTCACCTTCTGTCTCGAGGTTTGATAGTAGTTTGTATGGAGGTATTGTGCTGAGTGACGTTAATCCATTCTTTGATAATTTTCCACTGTGTTCGAATCGAGCGCATGTGAAGACATTGAAAATTCACAGTTGAAGAGGAAATGATTGCCATGGACATTCAGCGAGAATCATCTTTGTGTTGAAGAAGGTGTTACCACTAAGAAGTTCCAAAATAACATCTGCAAAACCTATGTAAACTTTTGAATGAAGCAAGGCATTGGCAATCCATGCCGATGTGATAAAAGTTGGATATGAAGGAAGTATTGTTTAAAAAAAACGCTCATGTCACCTCAAGTGTCACATTAGCAGTAGGAGTAGGCTTCGAAGGATTCATGGTCATCAATTTGTGGAGTACTTCTCTAGAAAGAATGCACATTTCCAACCCTGATTCTTCATTTCTTTCACCCATTATATTTAATCAACATTTGACAATAACAACACAATAACGGTACAATAATCAACAAGACATACAGTCTCTGTCATTCAAGAACAAATATCCTCAAAGATTTTAGAAGTATCCATATGCTCTAATGGTATAAATGTCCTAGCTGAACTACTCAATCCCTGTCTCATTTTGTGGATGTAGAAGGTGTTACTCGTTGATGCTCACGCTTTTCCCTGGACTATATGAAATCTTACAATTCCAATTTGTGAGTTCTAGCAGCAGGCTTATCTGGAACCGCTTGCCTCCTTAATCGCTAATCTATAGAACGAATTTGAAAACATGTTGAAAGAAAGACAGTGTGGACAGTACACATACTAGTGATTAATGGGTGGACGATGACTGGATTATTCTCTCCCACGAGTGGATCAGGTCAATGAGCTGCTGGATGTGAGAGGTTGCCTGTCGTTTGCCTCTGGTAATACTCTTACGGCGTGATGGATTCATATCTGTTAACCGGCGGGAATTGGACAAACGATCCCTTTCGCTGGACAAGAACTTCCTTAAGAGTGTTAACATACGTTCGAAATCTTAAATCTTTGTGAGACTGGGCTGCATGCTTCTTTTCAAAGAAGACCTTTTTATAACGCTTAGCATTCAGAATAAAATTATATCTTGCACCCACCACGTGCACATAGCCCCTCTTGTCCTCCTTTCCCACCCGAAGACCAATCGAAAAACAATGCCAGCTTATGTAATCCCAATCCTCTGCCACGCTGCAGTGATTAATCTTTCCAGAAATCAAACACAGGATTGAGCCGATACTTACGTCATCGAACGGATACGCGTAATTCCAAATACCTGTTCTGTTCTGTGAGAAAACACGTTTGGGGTTCTGTTCTGCGAGAAAACACGTTTGGGAAACATGAATCTTTTCTTTCATAACAGCTTCAGAAAAGTTTTCTTCAAAAGACGACTAAGTAGTGCAGTAGCCAGAGGTTGTAGTTTTCGAGTATTTACTCAGGGTGTAGTCGAATGTTTTTGTTGACATAAGAGGTCGTTCTCTCATTTTTCCTCGATATCAGAAAAGAATAGTCTCCTGTTATTTGCCTAAGACTATGTCCTTAATATACAATGAGTTTATCGCGGTTATTCAGCAGGGAATGGAGGTACAACTTCTTCTGCTCGTCGAGAACTTTTCATAAGAGTGTTAGCATCCATTCGAAGGCTTGAATCTTTGGCTACTGCGTTACCTTTTTTTTTCTTTGAAGAGGCCTTCTGTAACTCTGTACTATTCAAAATAAAATTGCGCCTTACGCTGATTGCGTGCAGTTACTTTACTAGAAGCGCGAAAAGTATACGAGCGTGTAGAGGAAATCTTGTGGTATCAGAGACATACCAGCTTCCTTGGAAGCGGAAGAAGAAATTTTAGTTGAATAACATAAATCGCACTTCACGTGTGAGCCGCCTTAGAGCCATCGATAGCCGAGTTAAAACTGTGGGCCAGCTCGTCCTTTCTCCCTTCACCAGTCCTTTGATTAGCCAAAGAACAAAATCAATCTTATCTTCCCTGCTACAGTGCAGTGAACGGGTATTCCAGATGTTAAGCTCAGCAACGCCGAAATTTACGCTATCGATTGAACACTCATCGTTCTAGGAACTGCTCCATTCTGCGAGACTTATCCGCGTGTCAAACGCAAATGTTCTCTTTTTGTTACAGCGTTAAAAAACGACTTGTCAAGTATGGTTGCGTAGCGCAGTAGCCACAGATATGCTTTAAATGACTAATTAGGGTGTAACATTTGTTGTCCGATAACAGTAAAGAATCGTGGTCTGTCGTTTGCCTCTGGGAATGCCTCCAATTAACGGTGGATGTAAAACGGCTATCTGACAAGGATAAGAGAAACAAAAGTTTTCGCTGGACAAAAACTTTTATAGAGGTAATAGTAATCATTTCATAGCTAAAATGTCTGGCTGCTGCTTCACATGCTCCTGTTTTGAGAAGACCCTTTTAGCGCGCCATAGCACTCAAGATAAAATTGTATTCCACGCACACTGCACGCTTCTGCAGTTGTCACTCTTACATTTCAAGGGCGGAACTCTTTCCTTGAACTGCTAGAGATCTATCGATGGCTCAGATGTCAAATAATTCAACAATACGTTTGCTTTTTCGACAGATGTTCACAGCGCTGTAGCAGATGGAAGTTTTGTGCCTCAAAAAGGCACATTTCTCGCAAGAGAACCTCTTTCTTAAACTATGTAACCATTCGACAGTTTAAGCTTGAACGGTCCAATGATTTGCTTATTTCTGAAAAGAACGATTTCAATGTGGTAGGGAAAATAGGGCTGTGTTATTCATACGGCGTGCATTGGCTCGTCGGCTAGTTTGGAGCTGGTGTTCCTGGCGTTGATCGATGTTGAGCGCGCTGGCACGCCTCACATCTGGAGTGCAGTTTCCGTTATCTAATCAATAATTTCCCTCCGCACTGAAGAAACTTCAAGTAAAACGTATGACTCTGATAGTTAAAAATTCTTCCTACATGCAGATACGCTTGCTTACAGCGATTCATATGTGTGATAAAAATCAGAGGTCGCGACGGGTGTGAGACAAAACTATGTTTTGAATGCCACAGCGACATAAAAGGGCCTCTTCAAAGAACAAACGCAAGACAGGAGTATAAAATTTAAGCTTTTGGATAATTACTAACACCCTCATGAAAAATTTTTGCCCAGCGAAAAGGACTGATTCTTCGTTTACTACCGGATGAGCGAAGTGATACGTACGGTGCTTCTCCAAATTCCAGCTGTAATTGCTTGATTTGAATGTTGGACGAAGACATATGCCAAACGCAAATGAGGTATTATAGAAAGTGAATAATCGGCATGCAGGCCAGCATAATATACTCTCGTCTAGCATCACTAGCCAATCGAGCAATATTGGATTGCCCAAACACAAAATGGTAATATAATAATGTCTGTGGGAATGTTTAAAGCTACGTTGTTGCTACGTCAGAGCCATACGTACGTTCCTACGGTGTCTTCCGCTTCATCAGTGGCCCACGCCCCACATTGAAACCTACTTTATAGCTGGGATGGGAGACGCTATTCTTGTTAATAGCACATGATATGTATTATCACCTTTTCTTTCTCGATAACTAAGTACTTGACGACCTATATATTTGCGGTAGAGCTTGAAGGTGAACTATTGTTGACACAGGTAACAAAACATGAATAAGATGGAAGTATGAATAATCATACATACATATATATATATATATAAAAGGATAAAGCTCTCGGCGTTGATCAATCCCTTAGGGATGCGCCATGCATTCGACTTCAATTTCTAACTTCGTTTGAGGTGACTGAATGCATATCTGGCCTTTACAATGACTCGCGGTGGCCTCCCGCTGAACCGAGTCAGTGCTGCTTATCCTCCCAGACAAGTCTGAGACCTGCCTGGTACCAATTTACTGACCCCGGAGGGATGGATGGCTTGGTGGGCCATGAGCGCGAGATCGAACCATTGACCTCGTGTGCGACGCAGGGCACCTCTAACCACTGCGCCACATGCGCTCTTATATATATATATATATATATATATATAATATATATATATATATATATATATATGTGCGTGTTCATACTCATATTTCTATGTACTGTTCTATTATGCAGGAGCCAATCAGCCCCTTGTAAAGAACGCATTTCTTAGTCCTTTTCAATTTTCAGATAAATCTTTGATAGCACACATCAAAGCAATTTGAATAACATATTTTATCTTTAATAGAGCCTGCTTATTTCTCTGAGTAAGCAAAAATAATATTTTGTTTCTTAATGAAAGATTTCTTGCTGAACAATGCTTTTCCTTCGGACATTCAGTAGCCAGTCGATAGATCAAATCTTGGAAATTCCAAAGATTAAATTGTTTCTAAAATGGACCACGCACAACGCTGTAACAGCTTGAAGAAGATTGGATTTCGCAAGAGTGGACCACTATTTTTATTCGCTCCTAATTTTGATACCTTGTAGAAAACGTACTCTCCAGTCATTTTAAATGCTCAAAGAACCATTCGATAGTTTGGATCACAAGAATTTTGATGATGTATGTTGTTTTTAAAATGATCTTTTTATTGTGCTGAAAGAGCAAAAATCATTTTATGTTCAATCAAAGATTTCTCGCTCATTAAAGCACTTCCTTTGGTGTTTCAGTAGACAGTCGATAGATCAGACATTAAGAATTTCAATGATTTATTTGTTTTGAATATCGACTTCGTATCGCGCTGTAAAAGAAAAAGAATATTGGGCTTTGCAAACTGAAAAAAGCACCGAGTGCGAAACCCAAGTTTCATCTCGTTATTATGAAGCACTAAAAAGTGTTCAAGAAACCAAAAACATCATTGGAATTGTTGTGATTCGATCTATCGTCTTTTTCACAAAACCATAAGAGGCAAATGTTCTGGTTAGCGAGAAATTTTTCAATGAGAAGCAAAATATTATTTCCGCTTAATAACAAGGTCCTTTTGAAAGTAAAATATACCATTCAAATTCTTTTGATTCAAGCTATCGATTGATCATTTAAGGACTAGAAACGACCAAAAAATACGTTTGCCCCAATCGATCAAATTGAAGAGAGGATAATTGGAGTGATCCATTTTTTGCAAAACTCAATCTTGTTTTGGCTGTAATACCATGTCCATCATAAAACCCACATAAATCATGGGAATTCTCAAGACTTGATCTATCAATTGGCTGATGAAACTCTAAGGAGAAAGCTTTGGTCAGCAAGAATTCTTCTAGTGACGAAGAAAATACTATTTTTGCTCTTTCAGCGCATTGACAAAGCCTTTTGAAGACGGAATAGATTTTCCAAATCCTTTTGAATTGTGCTATCCAATAACTATTTGATCGTTTTAGAAGACCAAGAAATACGTTTTTTTTTTACAGGGGGTCGAATTGGCGCATCCATAATAGAAAGGTACCTATTTATATATGGTAGCAGAAAAATGTTTAATAATGTCCTCATATTTGAGTGCTTTTTTGGGCCGCACATAAAAATCCAGTTCACCCTAATAGCATTTTTAAGCGTCTCGTGAGGTCTGCCATGGCACTTTCAGTGCTAGACGCAAATTTCGGTCTTGTGACCTCATCAGTATCACGGCACCTTTGATTTAACGTATCCAGTGTATTACCCTGCATACAGGGGAACCGACGCCGGATGAATTGATTAAAATTCAGAAATGCATTGCGAGCCTATGTGATGTCCTCCCGGTGCTTTCCACTTGAATCATTCAATAGAACACATATGAAAAGCGGCTCTGAAGAAGGCGAACTGCCGAAACGTCAGCTGTGAAATAAAGTTTGATGTGGCACCTCGTGTTTTGCTTGAAGAAGAAAATCAGGAACCACTACAGTGTCAGATGATGTTATCACTCGACATGCAGTAGTTCATTATCACTGAGATGTGGGTGATCTTTCCACT
>JAHQIW010001059.1:0-45216 GCA_019055375.1 Parelaphostrongylus tenuis
CTTTTTTCCACCTTCACATATGATTTAGTACCCCCGCCCGACTGCCCCCGCATCTCCTAGATCCTCCCCTTCCTCCTTTCCTTTTCTTTCTTTTTACCAACTCCCCCTCCATCCCCCCCCTTTCTTTGGTTTCTCTTCTCTTCCTGTTTTTTGCTTCCCCTCCCCCACCTTTTCCCATTCCTTTCCCCCACTCCTCACCCCCCCTATCGCTTTGTTCCCCACCCGTTTCTTCCCACTAACCCCTCCTTCATACTCTCTGAATACCGTTCCCCCCCCCCCCCACCTCCCCCTTCCCCCCCCTTGTCCCCGCTGGGTCCGTGGGCTACCTTTCATAAAGATTTCCCTGTTGGTCCTACTTCCCCTGTGGCAACAACCAGCAATGTCACCTTCTTGTTTATTTGTGTTTTTCAAAAAGAGCAAAAAGGGAAGAGACCTTCTTCACGACATCGGCAATTATCGTCCAATCTCTGCTTTGCTGGTCCGTTGTCCTATTAAAAAAACCTTTTAATTTTTACTGCTTCCCTCTATAACGTCGAGTCCAATCCTGAACAAGGGTTGAACAGAACACTGGACGAAGGACAGCCATGCGAACAGCAGAGGTTCAGGAAAAGGATTTAGTACCATGGTCGACCCACATCCACGAACGATCACAAGACTCATGATGAAGTTTTCGCGGACCGAGTACAAACAAACCACTCTGTCTGTCTCACTTTTTATCGATCTGAAAAAAAGCCTTTGATTCAGTGGAAACAGAAGCGGTTAATAGAGGCTCTTGGATCACCATAAAACCTCGGCCACCCAACAATAACCAGCGAGAGGAGGGCGTCACCTTTACTTCGGTACTAATGGATCCTCCTTCGGTGAGCTATTTATATAAAGATTTCATTCACGAACCAGAAATATCTCCCATTGTCTACAACTAATAAAATCAGCACACCTTGACGTGTCAGAAGAGGACGGGGTTCGACACGAAGGCGATACACACATATCGCCAAAAAACTATTCCCATTTCACCTGCCCTCAAAAACGTACAAGTTCACACCTATATTCCAACGCACCTGCCAACGCCCTACAAAACGTCTACAACGGCAGGTCATGCGAACATTAGAGAATGGGGGACGAAGATGGGAGTGAAAAATTGAACGTTTCCGTGGTTCGACAATGCAAACCCGCTCTTCGGCTTTTTTGGCTGACGATAAATCGTTTCTCACAACCATAACACCTAACAATAACACCTGAACATCAGCCAAGCGTCTAAACGAATGTTGTACATCTGATTTTTCGATATAAAAACGCCTGTGGAAAGATCCTAGAAGTCGGTCTCTTTTCAAACCGCGCCGGCCAACGATAACTGACGAGACGCCCTGTGGAAAGATCGGTCCTTTTTCATTTTTCAACTGAATCTACTACGAAAACATGTTCATGAGGGAACAGTACGGATGGGGGTTTCTTTTCTTTCTTTCTTCCTAATGCTCCACATTCACATCCAACCACACCAAAATTCACGAGCTCAACAAACAACAAAAAAAAAACGGAAACGACAATTTCCGAATTGCTCCAATTACATCCTATCTAGGCAGGTCGTGAAAATCAACAAATGATTAACGACCTCAAGTGGCCCCAGAGTTTAGCAGGAGTGGAGGAAAAACGAAGCGGAGCCGCGGCGGGGGCGCTTTGGGGAACGTTTAGAGCAATCGAAGATGTAGTGAAGAGGACAAAGAAACTAAAATCCGATCGGACTCCGTGCCCCCAATCCGACCTACTTTGGACTTGTATCCGTCCCCCCTGCCACACCCTTTCACCCTTTTTTCTTTTTCCGACTTCCCGGACCTTACCACCCTTTTTTTTTTGAGATCTTTTTCGACAATTTATTCGAGTTTTCGACTCGAGGAACAATTATCCTCTGCCATAAACGTAGCAGCAGAAACCTGGTGGCTACGTAAGTCAGGATAATAATCACTTGCCGTTATCGAACGGCGCCAACTTCGAAGGAGGTCGATATGCTAGGAGTAAAAACACCTCGATTTTTTTTCCGTCGCAAATTGTACAAAGGATCTCCCGAACTTTTCCCGACCTTACGGCCAACAAAAAAAAAATAAAAACACAAAAAACGATCAAAGATCAGGGAGGTACGGAGCGGGCCGGGGGCCGGCCGTCGCTGTTCCTATTCCTACAACGGCGCTAGGATACTCGAAAAATAAAGGTGGGTGGGGGGGAAGAGAAGGTGGGGTGGGTGGGCCGGCAAACGTGAATGTGGGGGGAATTGCGCTTGCATCATCATATCTGTTTATATCTCTTGCGAAAAGTGGACGAAGCATCAACGACAACCGATGGATGAGAGCCGTTTACCGACTGGATTCCTCGGGACGTCAGCCGCTCTAAAGAGGAGACCACTGACCCGTTGTTCCGATTTCTTCACGAAAGCGATGGAAGAAAGATATGACGCTCAGCGAATCCCATAGAGCGAGGAGACCCACTGGGCTAACATCTCTTGCACGCGATAGGGAAAATGGAAAGAGTTGCTGGTACGCAAAATCCTGTGAGGCGGCGACTACGATTTTATGAGGGGGGGGGCGGTGGCGGGTGGAAGTGAACGAGTCACTCGCACCCGACAATCAAGTGTGCGTTGCGACTACGGCAGACGTGCACACACAGTCTGCAGTCAGGGTGAAGTCCAACAAAAAAATAACCAATAATTAAGCCCATGAGAATGATCTGGGGTGTCCGGTGTGTGTCGAGGATACAGGTGCGGAGGAGATCACGGCAACACAAGTGCACACACAGTATGAGGAAGATCTCGCACAGGTGTCGTCGTATCTGCAAAGCGGGTGTGTGAGACCGGCCTACCTCTATGTCGCGAAAATGCACTATGTGGACGTAAAAGACATATATAAAAAGAGAGAAAAAGTAATGTTTGTTCACCATATAACTTCCACCTTCTCCACATCTAAGGCTCATCCTGATGACTAGTTATTCAAGATTTACTACTTCGAAATGAAATTTATGCGAGTATTTATGGCGAACAAGTACCTGATGAACGACAGGAGCTCTCAGCTATTCTGCGGTGATTGTCGACTTTATCTGGAGGGTCAAGGAGAAGTACCACACATGAGGAGTGACGCCGCAGTAAAAGAGCCAAACGGGAGAGTTCGGCGCAGAACCCAGTGAGCTCGGCAATATAACGAGAGGGACAGGGAACGAGACCCACAGCGGGAGTAAGGGTAGCCGTGTTAGGACGTGCTTTTATTGATCACAGCAATCTTCGAGTGGAGTGTTAGTGTTCCTGAGAGGAAGCGAAGGAGTTGGTTTGAGCTTCTCCTTCTAGGGAAGACAACGTTCCTACATTTGATTTGTTGCTCTTCTTCCCCTTTTTTTGTAAAACAGCCACATAGAACTAGATATGTGATAAGTTGTTTAAAGAAAAGAGCAAAATATGCGCTTCAGAAGATTGTTCTGATACTGGGTTGGCAAGAAATTTCCAGCACTTTTTCGTTTACATTGATTATCTTTCATGTATTTGAGTTTTTGATTAGACCATCTATCGTTTAGAGCAGCTTCTTGCGGTTATTTCGATACATAACACTTATACATTTGTTTTGAGATGGAACTGCCACGAGAGCAAAAGCGATGTTGATGCTACACGAGTATCGTTTGAGTTCAAGTGCTGTTGAGACTTCCCGCCAAATTAACGGGGCCTGGGGCGACGGAGCAGTTGGGAGAAGTGCATTTTTTGATCGTTTCAACGGATTCAAAGGTGGAAATGGAGGTTCGACGCAGAAACAAGAAGCCGGCCGCCAACAAGAAATTGACCGGTGAGCTGTTTTGAATGCAACTGAGAGGTAATCGTCGTTGACGACTCCCATGCTGGCTGACAATCTTCTGTGAAATCATACTGCAATTGAGAATATTCTGCACGAGCTCGGCAAAGTTCGGAAGAAAACGTGTTGGGTTCCGCACGAGTTGAGTGAAACGTAGAAAAGAAAGAGAGTGAATACAGCACAAACTCTGTTGAGTTGTCAATGAGAGTCCGTTCTTGGGCCAATCATTTAATTACAGGAGATGAAAATTGGATTAGCTTTGACGATCCGAGCCCTCACAATGAAAAGCGATCACCCGCTGAAAAGCAAATAGGATATGCGGTTCCGAAAAACCGACCCCATTCGCCGTACAGGAACTTTTATAGGACTTTTACGAGTGAGGTTAGATTTTATAGGATTTAGAAGTTGAGATTTCTGACTACAGCCCCACGTCGCGGGTTTTTTTCTTTTGAACACCATGGAAAGTTGCTGTCGAGCGATTGAGATCGGTTTTCTATTTTCCGCCTCATATCCGAACAAAACCAGAGATACTTTGATTAATCAATTGTACTTTCTATGTATTGAAAAAAACGAGGCAAACTTGCACATAAACGAAAAAGTCCGAAAAATCTCTCGCCAACCCAATATTGATGGCATATAACAAGAACACTCCTGATGACATGTCATAGGCATGTTCGTTTGATCTAATTTGAATGAAGTCCATATGAGTCGAGATTTGATCGTCTCTTACCATTTGTCTCATAGCCCGACTTCGTAGACATGAATGCCCAGTGTGTGCGCTACTGTAGCTAGTAGACTGCAGGCATAACCATTTGTTTCTTTCTCTGAAGTCCTAAAGTTAGCTAACCACAAGCTTTTCTCACGTAGCCACCTCACCAGGTCGCCAGTTGCCTAACCATCGCCGGCCTTTGTGGATCAGAGGCTGGTTTGATATCAGTACGATGGTGATTCCCAATATGAATAGCATTGAGCTGTGCTTCCTGTCCGGAACCCTTTCAGAATGGAGAATCCTGATGTAGCCGAACACGTCAGGAAGGTCCTCAGGAACGCAATGAGCTCTAACTTTTATGAAAAGAAGGAACTCTCGGCGTTCATGAGTTCTTGAGGATGCACCATACCTCCCGACTTCATGGAGCATTGGTAGGGCAATGCATATTTGACCTTCACAAAGACCCCTAGTGGTCTATGGATGTACCAAGTGAATGCTGCTATCCTCCCAGATAAGTCTCCCAGGAAGGATGGAATGCTTGGTGAGCCTTGGCGCGCGATGGCACCATCGAGCACGTGTGTGCCGCAGGGCACCCTAACCATTGTGCCACTTGCGTCATAAGCCTGGACTTGAAAGTGTAATGCACCATGCATTCCGTCCATTTTAACTTCGTTGGAGGTGATTAAGGTGCACATCTGGCCGTGTTAACAATGTTGTGGCAACCTGTTAAGACGGGTCGCAATGACATACCGCTGCTTCCAGTCAGTGCTGCTTATCCTCCTAGACAAGTCTAAGATCAGTGTAAGCTTCAAACTACTGACCACGGAGAGACAGACGGATGTTCGGCGAGTCCTAACCGGGATCGAACCATTGACCATGTGCGCGACGCCGACCACGCTGACTACTGCGCCACAGACCTTATTTTGACGGCGCTGCACCATCGTAATTACATCGGCTCACCCTATCTTGCAGAAAATCTACTACCGTATACCTGTATAGCGTCGTATAAATTGTGTGTTCTGCTACTCTTAAAACTACACAACACCTTACTCGATTTCCCTACTTGTAAGGAACTTCGCGCTTCTAGCTCTGATACTTTTACGCGATCCTTCCATTAGACGGCGGGAATTTAAATGTAAGTGGAGATCAGCTCTTTTTTTCAACTTTGGTCTCGCTAATCAATCAATATATTCTTTATCGATTGGGCGGATAGCGCGAATTGTTGATGGGAAAGAATTTTTTCTCGTTTACGTCTCGACGTGTTTGTCTTTCTCGAAGCCGATGACTCTATTAGAAGACGAAAGCGTCAAAATATCGGCCGAAAAAATCTTGCTCATAATCCTTGTAGTTTTAGGCTTCTCCATAAGTTTTGACAGTAGAGAAATAGGCACCAAATTTAGTAGCTAGAAGTGATTAAAATTGCATGATTCTGGTATCGTTCAATCGTGCATTTTTCTTGCGAACATTTCGGTATACAACTTGCCTATATTTGCTTTGAAATGGAGCTGTCGTGGGAACAAATCCGCTTGCTACTCATCACGAATGCGCAGGGGGAAAAAAGCTAGTGAAGCGGCGCGCAAAGTCAAGGGAAGCTTCCTGTGGACGGCCCGAATCCGATTGATCATCTAGACTGTTCTCTCCAGCTTTGAACTCTGCGAATCACTTCATAGCCGTCTTTCCTGCAACCTATCATCGCCCCGAACTCCACTAACCCTTTGAGGACCAGCGTTGGTAGGCAGGAGGCGTCGCGCCGTCGCTTGCGCGACAATCGGGCTGACGGCATCTCTATATCTATGCACGCATGTCTGGCTGTTTACCTGCTTTCCCACGAGGCGCGACGCCGTCATTACAGTGACGTGAGTGAGATTCGACTTCGCGCAGTGAGCATCAGAAAGGCTCTCATAGCTCCCCATAGGGTTAATCTTGCGCGCAGCTTCATTAGTATTTTTCCCTACATGCCATTACGTACATGAGTAGCCAGCAGATGTTTTTTGACGGCAGCTCCATCTTGAAGGAAATTAAAGGCAGTTTATGTAGCAGATGTTCACAAGAAAATGTGCAACTGAACGATACCAGAATCATGCATTTTATCTCCTTCTAGTCAATAAATTTGGTGTTTGTTGCCCTAGTGCCATAGCCTGTGTAACGACCTGATAAAAGTAAATTCATCTGGCTTACATTTCGATATTTTGGTCTTCTTCGGAGCCGATGATTCTATGAGAAGACGAAGACGTCGAGGGGTTCGCCGAATAAGTCTTATTTACCAGCCTTGTGGTATTAGCTAATCATCCTAGAAAACTATTATAATTAGTGGTTCTTTACTTTTAGACAGGACCACATGTGGCGCAGTGGCTAGAGGTGCTCTGCGTCGCACACGAGGTCAATGGTTCGATCTCGCGCTCATGGCTCACCAAAGCCATCCATCCCTCCGGGGTCGGTAAACTGGTACCAGACAGGTCTCAGACTTGTCTGGGAGGATAAGCAGCACTGACTCGGTTCAGCGGGAGACCACCGCGAGTCATTGTAAAGGCCAGATATGCATTCAATCACCTCAATCGAGGTTGAAAATTGAAGTCGAATGCATGGCGCATCCCTCATAGATTGATCAACGCCGAGAGCTTTATCCTTTATCCTTTGCTTTTAGACAGCACGGGATGAAGAAAAAACGCCTTCCGTTCGACAAAGACTTTTCGTTGTACTTTTGGCAATCATGCGAATACTCAAATTTTCTGGCGAGCGCGCGCCTAGCCGTTTTTTGAAAGAAGGATTTTTCAAGGCTGTACCGGAAAGTAATCATTTGTGTTTCACACACGCACATTTCTCTAAGGACAGAGTTCCTCTTTGGGGTTAATCAGTAACCCTCGATAGCGTAGTTTTAACGATTCCAACGCTGTGCTTATTTTCTGAAAAGACCGTTTCACTGCAGTGTAGCAAGGAAATAAGATTGATCTCCACGTACTCGGCCGGATTTCATGTCGGCTAGTGTGTGGGCTGGGTGGCTGCCGGCCTTGGATTCGAAACGGAGCTCCGCGATCTATCGATCGATCGTCTTGGCGCGACTCACATGTGGATGGCAATTTTTGTAATTCAATTTGGATATTTTTCTCTACTTTGAAAGAAACTTCAGATAAAACATATGAGTGTGGTGATGCACGGTTTTCTCTACACGTTCATATACTATTCGTCTTCCCACGAACTAATACTAAAAACGTGCGGCCGCTGATAAAACAGAATTTTATCTTGATTGCTACGACGTTATTGAGAGGTCTTTTCTTTTCTAGAAAAGGAGCACATAGCGCAGTAGTCAGAGACTTACGCTTCCAAATGATTACCAAGATTCCTATGAGAATTTCTCGTCCACCGAAAGGGATCGTTTCTTCATTTGGCTCCGGATAACCGAAAAGAACCTGTTTAGTTATGATAACTACTGAAAGCTTGCCATTATGTTGATAACGATCAAATTTCAGACCTATTTTGTTCTTTTTTAGTGTTTCAAGTTTAGTCTTTGATCCCGTATGGCCCCAACATTGTTAGCAAGTGTTGAAAGCGGCGCAGAATTTGTAAATGACGGCTTATATCACGAGATTTTCTCGCCTATATTGTTCTTCGTCCCATATGAACTGGCTCAAACGATATTGAAAACAGTATGATCGTGGGCCATATTCTAACCCTCTCAGAGGTCTGATATGGCCCTCTAGTGCTAGACGTATGTTTCCACTTATTCTAGAAGGCCTCATCAGTAACACGTGCTTTCCGGTTCAACCGTCCCCTTGCAACTAAGGGTAGCGGTGCCGAACATGTATCACTTTACGTCAAGTGAAAAGTTCATTGGACATTTCGGTGATTTACAGTCGATTGCTCAATGGCTAGTAGAACGTATATAGCAATATCCTTCTAGCCGACTGCTTTTCGACTATAAATCACCGCATTATCAAGTGATCCTTTTCACTTGACGTGAAGTGATACATGTTCGACGCCGCTACCCGTAGTTGTAGGGGAACTGTTGAACCGCAAAGCATGTGCCTACTGATGAGGCTTGCCAGGAAGCTGAAACGTACGTCTGGCACTCAGAGACCTCATACTAGGCATACTAGACCTCAGAGAGGCTCGACCTATGTTATCATGTAGACTATGTTAGAGGAAGTGAAGTTTTGATCTTGAGATTTGACTTTTGACGTCTTTCACCGACCAGTCATGAAAGTACTATGATGTGACTTGCTTAGCCAGCCCTTTGGAGACGACATAGGCCGTCTCGGTGCCATTGTTGAGATGCCTTTATCGCTGGACAGAGCTTTTCTCCTTGAGACTTTCAATGATCATTCGATAGCTTGAGAGACGGCAATTCCGATACAGTACTTAGTTTCTCGAAAACCATTTTTGGAGCGCTGTAGCAGTCAAGAGAAACTTATGTTTCACCTTCGATTTACTTATTTGCCCCGAAGGTGAAACGTGTTTTTTTCTTAGCTGCCATAGCACATGAAGAGGTTTTTTTTCTGAGAAGTCAGGCACTGCACTAAAATACTGTTTCTCAAGCTAGCGATTGGCTACTGAAAGACTAGGGTAAAAGCTCTGTCTAGCGAAAAGGGCATTCGAACGACAATGCCACGAAAACGGCCCATGTCGTTTCGAAAGGATTAGAAGCTGATTGAAATTGTCGAGCTTGTCTTGATAAATACCATTCCAGAATGAACGGGAATATGACGGGAATGATGGATATGGTTATACATTTCCGGGAGAGGGAGATCATCCTTTTCTCGTTCTGGAAAACTGGGACTTTATCTGGTTTGTTTCCTTCTGGTCATTTTTGAGAGATCATGTTCCATCTTGATTTGTCAGCTCCAAAGTTGCAATTTTGAAGGTTTTTCCTCTCTTAAGGGATGGCTGTCTCTATGCTGATAACGTTTCTTCTTTGTATCCTCTACGAAGCAATCAAGGGATTTCGCTTGTTTCTAGCCTACTGCCACTTAAAGGTCTCGTTTAGTTTACTATTGGTATTCGCTAGAGAACTCGATTTCCAGTCTCTTATAGATGTTGTTGTTCTTCACATCATCTCCATGTGGAAAGGAATAGTGTTTATTCTTCAACTTTTCTGAACTAATTATGGACATATCACTACTTTGACATAGAATTATTTCAGGATGAGATGATCGTTTCTCTTTCAGGAATCTCGTGAAAGTAACAGAAGTACGTCGCCATCGGACAGAATCGAGAGCTGATGTTACGTCTCAAGATACTCTACCGTTTGCTCCCGTATTACAAATGAGAGGGTTAATTTGATGTCATTCTAAATTCATTCAATTGATGTCATTTAAATTGAGCAGGACGCGTGTGTAGCGTAGTGGTTAGAGATGCTCTGTGATGCGGACTTCTTTGACGACTCGATCCCACTCCCAAGGCTTACCCAAGCTTTCCATCCTTCTGGAATCGGTGAATAGCTTCCAGACTTGTCTGCGAGGGACAAAAGTACTGACTTAGTACATCCTTGAGCCACTGTTAGTCATTATAAAGACCAGATGTGCATTCAGTCACCTCAAGCGACGCTGTAATGTAGGTGGCTTGGCGCATCCATAGCGGACTGATCAATGCCAAGGGCTTCATTCTTTTAGCTGTCTTTCCATTGCTTTTGAGCAGCAGAAATATCAGTTCAAGATGCTACACTTGCAATTTTAGCTTTCCGAATCGCGTGTTCTCTGGATTTCGTTTGATACAGGCAGCATTGTTTGGCGTTCAGTCGCTTCTCGCCTACGTACTGATGCTCATTGTGATGACTTTCAATGGAAATCTCATCCTAAGCGTTGTAGTAGGAGAAGCTGTTGGATATCTTTTGTTCACTGGCACACCGTTTCTGGACGCATACGTGGCGGATTGTTGTTAAGTGGTACTGGGTAGGCAAAGAATTTTCCCGATTCTTTTGTTTTTGTGCAAGTTTGTAGCTTTTCTCATCAAATAAAGACAACAGAATATTATTCGAAGTATTCCCCTTCAACTTCACTCACTCCTTTCCCACTTATTGAAATGATCAAAAGTGCAATATTTTGAATGTTGCGTCATCCCAGGCCTCGTTAATCCGGAGGACACGTGTTCTGGCTTTCTAGATGTAGGATGTCTTTCCGTTCAGTCAGTACCTCGGAAATTTACCCCTTTGTAGAGGATTGCGACGCTGAACTTTTTACACTCGACGTGCATATGTCCACATAACAGGTATACGCCATGCAATCGGCAATCAACCATGCTCGACACTTTGGAATGATGCCACAGTGATTGTTCCACCGTACGACGAATGTAATAAGTTCGTTGTCGATTCCCTTATGTAGGAGCAGATTTCCGTGGAACTGACTGAACGAAAAGGCACCGTGCAACTGACGAGACTGGAGGGCCGACACGTGTCCTGCACTGTATAAGAGCCCATAACTAACCTCATGAAAGGCTCAAAATAAATTTTCAGAATATATTGTTTCTGAAAGAGGTCTCAAAATAGTCGATTGCAATGTTTGTTACAAATCTTTACATGCTATATGTCAAAATAACCGCAGAGATTCTGCTCTAAGCGATCGTACCGAAACTCGAATGCATGAAGAATAATCAGCAAAAAGGCGAAAGTCCGCAAATGTTTTTGTCAATTAGATAGTGTCGTCTCCACCTCCTCATTGATTATCTGTTTCATCACTGACTTTGTAGACTTGTAGTGTCAGATGGAGTCGAGTGGGTAAAGTTCTCCTTCTTGCACATTACACTTCGTTCTTTTACTCGAATACTCTACTATTTGAGTATGTTATATCACCGTTTCGAGCTCATAATTCCCAATATAGATGTACAGTTATTATTTTTTCTTCCGACTTATCTATTCTGTATTTTTGTTTCACCACCGTGTGCGAGTGGATTTATGTGTATTCTATCAATTGTTCCTAACGCTTTACCTATATACTGGCCTACTGGCATAAAATGATATTCTTTCATTTTGTTTTGTTTTTTTGTCATATATCACGGTTGGTTCTAATGATTTTAGTACGTTGTAATAGCGATTCGTTGCGAATGATGATTATATAGAACTTGTTGTAAATTGTAAAATTCCTGAAAATAAATGATTTCATCATTACTTGTGTTATTTACAAAAAAAAAGGAAAGAAAAATGTAAAAAGGGAAACACTACGCAGTCACTTCATGACGCAATAGTCACTTCATAGTGTCGTTCTTATTTACTAGCTTTGAGTTAATTCTCATCACCTTGGTTCAAGCGGTGAACTGGAAAATCCTAACATGGCGTTTGAGACGCCAAGAAATGAGAAAATCTTTCCCCAGACAGTGAATGATCACTTAGATGTCAAGTTGTCACGAGACTTGTCGCAAGACATTGTGAGATGTGAGGACAAGCCTTTCAAGGACTTATCATACCTCTTACAAATTTGATCAATACTTCTGGTACGCTCATATGACTTTCTCTATTTGGGGTGAGTTCACTTTCCGCTCTCTCGATGCAATTCCGATCCCGAGTTTACAAATTTCCGTCACTCCACGGTCAGCAAGTTGATGTCAGACTCATTTGAGCAGGCGGAGCACTAATGGGATACATCGACAACTCGAAAGGTACTGTATAGCAGAAACATGTACCGAGTCATCTTCATGATGCTGATGGAGTCGGATTGAACGCTTAATTCTTCACCCTATCAATCCGAACACATAACTGAATGTGATAGCAAGTGAAATAAAAACTTAGGTTAGAGGACACTGAAGGGAGAAGTGTTCCATTTTCTGGATGCATGGCTGGTCTCTGAACAGTGAACACGTCAGCATGAATCCCGCTCATACAGCAAAGGGCTCTTCTCCGTTATCGGACACCAAGTGAAAAACGAACCTCTTCTGCTGGACAAGAACTTATCATGAGAGTGTTAGTAGTCAAATAAAAGCCTAAATTTTGGGAAACGGCTATACATGTTCGTTTTTTTTGTAAATGCCGTTTTACAGTGCGGTTGCACTATAAATAAAATTGCGTTTCATGCGCACTGCACGCTTTTGCGTGTTCGACGTTGTTGCTCGTCTTCTTCGCAGAACATGATTTTCGTTAGACTTTAGTAATTATGTATAGCTTAAATCTCGAGGAATTGAAAATGTGTATGGTCCTCAGACAGGTTTCTTTACAGCGCTGTAGCAACAAAGAAATGTTTTGTTCTCGATGCTTAATTTCTCTCAAGACGTTGCACTCCAGTAGTGGTAGGGAAAATAAGATTGCGTATCACATACCGCTCATTGCTTGTCGGTAGGATATGCGGTGAGTATGGGGCGATAACGCGTGATCGACAGATCATGCGGACGCGATTCACATGTGGACTGCAGTAATTTTTCCGAGTGGAACTCTTTGAAAGGTCTACCGCTTCAGCAGAGTAAGTTTCTGTGAGGTATTGCAAATTCCTCATTCTTTTTTTTCACTGCAAGTGAACCCGCTTCCTATTGTGTTCATCTCAGTCAACACAGTCATAAGGTTTAATGTCCCACGTTTACATTCCTACTCAAAGCTCGCTGATCATCTCAGTTTATGAACAAAACGGAACAAAAATTGTTCCTATTTTGAACTCTAAATAAATATAAACCAGTCGAAAGTCTAGTCGTAGTCATGGGACTCGTTTCACGAATAACCTTGATACGGACGGAGTTTGAAGAAAAAACAAAGTTTGCTACCGAGATACTTCTCCTTGTTTAACAGGTCAACTAAAGCAGTACGAATGGCACTGTCTAAGTATTATTCAGGTTTGTGAAAATTTTATACAATAACGTGAACATTCCCAAGTGTTGACTATATTTTCGCTACTTATGCGCGCGGAAAACTAAAGATGAAGCTTGTGTCGAAGAATCCTTAATGTATGTCCGAACTGAAAAGCTGTGCACAGATCTCTAATTGCATACTAAAAATTAGGAGAATCCTTTTAACGACTGATGCAATAGCAAGCGATACGCTCAAGCATTCCGAGAAAAGGCACAGAGAGGCCTCGATGCTATAGTGCAGGGATATTTTGAGCCTTTCATGAGGTCTATTATGAGCACTTATACAATGCAATACAAGTGCTTCGGTCTTGCAGCTTCGTCAGTTGCACAATGCCTCTCGCCTGTGCCAATACTCTTTTGGGGAGAACCCCATTAGATAGAGGTATTGTCGACGAACACGTTACACCGTAAGTAAAGTAAAAGTGCACCCAGGGGTAATATATCACTGCATGTCTAGTGATATTATCAACGGACATTGCAGAGATTAATAGTCGATTTGCTCAAGGCTGGTACTTTTATTATAATACCTTTATTTTCGACTGTTTTTTGGAACCTCGCTCAAGCAAATCGACTGTTAATCACTGCAATGTCCAATGATCATGCCACTGGACAAGCAGTGATATGTTACCCGTGGGTGAAGTGAATTTCCACTCTACTTACGGTGTGACGTGTTCGTCGACGATACCTCTATGTAAGGGGGTTCCCCACTAGAGCTTTAGCACAAATGAGGAGCCTTGTGCAACTGACGAAGCTGCGAGTGCCGAAACACGTGTATTGCACTGTGTAAGTGCTCATAACAGAGCTAATGAAAGGCTTGAAATATCAGTCAGGTGTGTTAATTCTGAGCGATGTCTTGAAAAAGAGTCCAATATAACGTTATTATATTTTAATTTGTTTCAGTATTCTGGACATCGGAAGTCGACTATATCACTTTCTTTCCTTCTAATCGACCGTATTATTTTCAGTGAATGATGTCCTCAAAAGCATTGTCCTTTAGCACCTCAACATTTTCAAGCAGCTGTACTGAACTTTCTACTTCGTGCAATGTAGATTTTCGAAAAGATAATTTATGATCAAAATTCCTTCGAGTAAAGCGACGCTATGAGCACTTTTTCGGCTGCAAAGCAAAACTGATTGATACCAATAATTATTTTGTGTGCAGTACATCTTGACCGGAAATCAAAGTTCTTTCCGACTATAAGGTGAACACTTGAAAAACTGATCTTATTCGCTGGAAAAGAATTCTCATAAGAGTAATATTATTCGTTTGAAAGCTTGATTCTCTGGCTAACATCTACGTGGTCGATTTTCTCTGGACACCTTTCGCTACAAAGTCTACAAAAGTATGTTTCACACGATGACGCGCTTTTTCTTATCTTGCTTATCTCTCGCTGGACGAAACTTCTTCTTTAGGATGCCAGTGCACATTCGATAGCACATGTTTCTAAGAACTCAAAACATATGCCTACTTTTGGAAAAGCTCTTTTGATAGCGCTCTAGGAAAAGGAAAAAATTTGTGTCTTTACAACTTGTCGCGACAGAGCCTTTTTCGGACTATTAGTAGTCATTCGATAGCGTAATGTCTGCTGATTCCAACACTGTGCTTCTTTCTGAAAAACCGTTCCAATGCAATGCAGCAGAGAAATGTATCACCAGCCAAAGCGCGAAATTCATCGATGCTCGTGTGAAAACGGCCACATCAGCCCGTTGCCCCGTCCCCCACCACCATATGGATTGACCAAAAACACCTTTTCGCGCATGATCAATCTTATTTTTCCTGTTGCACTACAGAGAAACGGTCTTTACAGGAAATTAAGCACAGCGTTGGAATCGAAACGATTACGCTATCGAATGTTTACTAATAGTACAAGAAAGAGCTCTGTTAGGAAAGTACGCACGTCTGCAACGCAAAAATCTCCTCCTGGAGCACGCCAGTATAAGGCTTTTTCGAAAATCGGCTACGTAGGTCTGTAGCCTAACGTCTCTGCTATCGAATGATTACTAACACTCCTATAAAAAGTTTCTCTATAGTGAATGAGATCGGTTTCTCATTTCCTCCCTTATAATCAGAAAGAACCAAAATCAATTTTAAAATGTTGGCTATAACAGAGGCAATGAAATACTGTGTCTTTGCAGGAACTCCTTGTGATGATAATTTGGATGGTATGGTGATTTCGAGAGTTTTCAGCATTACTGCAACTGCTCATCTGTGAACACAGTAGCGATATTGTCTCATTGTAATCGTTAACATTCCCAAACTACACAACTTAGTGAGCAAGGAGGAATCCTGTCTTGAACTTGGTTGTCGGTCAACAATGAAATAAAAATAGCACGAAGCTGCTTATTCATTTTCTTCAGTAATCGTGAATTTCTAATACAGTGGCCGACCATTTCAGCGCTGACTATATTTTTGATTAGTCAGACAAGTGAATAAAGCTATTTTCAGCACAAGAGTGCGTGCTAGAATTGCCATTACGCATTGCAATTATGCAGAAGCTATACAATCATCGAACGCAAATACAGTGCTTATGACAACCTGCCTGCTTTTTGCAAATACTACATATAATCTCACCTTGTGTAACTCCCAATAAAATTTATTCATCTTGGCACCATATCGTATGTTCCCTATCGAAGAGCTTCTCACTACTAAGCAAGTAGCTTGGAAACTATCGGAGATTTTGACATGGAGCATTTCTTAGGTTTTTCTACCAGCATGGTTGACATATTTGCCAGGACTTTCCTTAAGTGGGTAAAAACTGGCGCGATGTTTGGCGCGTTGGTAGATTACCGCATTTATTTGAATATTCGAAGTATGTATTAAAACAGCTCAGCTTCCACAGTACTTCAGCGAGTCGAATGTAAGACACAAATCTACTATGTAGCAACAAACGTTTTATTTTTGCCCTCTGTTGAAAAGAACAAGACATAGCATAATTTTCAATTTTCGCCCCGTTTATAGTGCTGTCTCATTGTTTTTTCTTCTGTTGACTGCAGAGACGACAAACTTCTTCAATTTTCCTGACAGAATCACTCTAAGTGAACATTTACAAACTACTTTAGCCATTCCCGAAAAGAACTTAAAGTACTCCAAATAATGATTATCTCACCTTATATCTGCCACATTCTGAAGAACCATCCGCCAATGCTGTTTCTTCCAATGTTCCTTTCAAAGAAAAATCAATGTGTATGTAACTTCTCCATGCGAATGATGTTGAATTTCCTAAGCATTTTTGCGTTAGTGTTCGTGAAAAAGTTACTACAAAGTCAATAAGAAAACGTCTCTCATAGTGGCATCAACAAAGTTGTGCACTGTCATTATGGTTTGAAGGTTGGTCGCAACAGCACTAATAGTAACTTGAAGGAATTTTAGCACTTGCAATCTGATGTTGTGAAACATTTTTGATCGCGCTGCTTTTATCCCAGTTGTTAGGACTATCCGATTAACTGAATATAATACCGTATGCTGAACGTTCACAGGACCTGTGATGAAATTGTTGAAAAGCATATGTACAAAACAACATGGAGCTGTTTATTCATTTTTACTCATTGCAAATTTTAAATACAGTGACCAACGATTTCATTGCGCTGACTGTTTCTGCGATTTACGACACATAAAAACAGAATTTGTTTGGAAAATGCAACGTGTTCGAGTGAATGTAATGCATTAGAAATGAGTAAAAAATTATTGTTTTTGGTCACTACGTTAGTGGACACAAGTGGAGTCGTCAACGATTTTCATGAAGGCTTCATATTCTTCTTTTCCAATGGAACTTTGATCGAGCCGATGATCACCCATCATTAAGTGCTCAAGAGGATGCAAATGCAATCAACATTTCTTAGTTTTCCGTCGCCATCGAGGTACTGAAAGATTGACAATGATTATGAATAGATGCACCTTGTCTAGTATTTAATGATGTATTTCTAGACGTATAGTATAAGTGGAATGTTTGTGTCCGAGATTCTCATTACAATGGAGTTGATTTAGCAGCTTCACTAGTTTGATCACGAGTGTCAGCAACTGCAAAAAATACTGGACTATTGGTAAACATCCTTGAACCATGATCACTTACTGTACCACTTATTTCGAATGGTCCAAATAAAAATTTATAGAAACATAAATCAACCAAGTTATCAAAAAGCCGAGGCACAAACATATTTTGTTCTCAATTCATCAAACTCTTGTAATATTCAAAGTGATGTTTTTGGCTTATTAAGCAACATAGTGATCTTATCTGTTCTTATAAGACCTTTCAGTACAGTATTTGAATTCTTTAGTGAAACTTTTCGGATATGTGTATTTCGGCTAATCCACTTTCTTTCTGACATTAAGAAAGATTTCATAAATATTATAGATGCAAGAAAAATGCAGAAGCTAAATGAATGAATCTTCTTCTGCAATAATTTGTCGAAAATTGCACTTTTATTTTGCAAAGACATCGTAGTTTTGATTTCTATGCGCAGAAGTGCACTTTATGACAATGTCCTTTTGCCTATTTCAAATTTCCAGCATATAGGGAAAACGGTATTGCGTGCCGCAGCAGCATGACCGGGATGGTGGGAAACATATTTAAGCTCCAGCATCTATGAAATTGTCGAATTCACACAATCTTCACTTGAGTGATCGCCTACATGTGCTTTGATAACATTCAATGTTTGACGCACATCCATTTCACCAACTATTTTCCGCATGTTCTCGAACCAAAATGTCGTCATACTTTTGACCCATGCTTTCTGTGTTTCAGCAACGCTGGCCATACCACGCAATTGACTTACAAATGTTTAGGTTATACTCATCGCCACATTTCGACTAAGTAAAAGAACAAAAGAAATTGTTCTCGTATCGTCGCCTAATCTGTGCAGACTTCCAAATTTTTAGAAGCGGATTCTCTAAGGATGTCCAATCTGCTACACAAGCTGAAGGCACCGTTACGGCCGACTGTAACTTTGTCGCTTATCATCAATACAGTGTTGGGATGTGGAACACTCCCAGGCGGGCCAGGTATTAAGTCAAAGATTGTTATTGCAATATCAACATATATAGCTTAAAGCACAATTTTTTGGACCTTCTCTGAAATAATATATTTGATACCTTGTCACATCTCAAAACCGTCTTAATACAACAAACATTTAAACCACTTCTATCAAGTGCTCTTCAGTGGTACATCCAAGCTGATCAATGCACAATTTCGCGAGATACTTGACACTCTCAGTAACTCGTCATCCATTTTTGCTTGAATCCTACCCAACGACATATGTCGCTCAGATGGAGATGACACTTCTGAGCTGACTGAATTTTTGCAGTTCAAATTAATTCTCCCGATGGGTACCTGTTAGCGATTGAAACATCAGTGCTTATCAAATTGGCTACTTAACTTTTATTTCTTTCTTCCACAGGCTTACCAATCCAAGCTTTCATATTTCAATTCCAAAACTTGTGAAACATGCTTGTTTGTTATTCCAACACTGCGAAAGCCACGTAGTTTAGCTGCAACAAGCTCAAGAAACTTCAACGTTTCCGGCTTCACCTTGCCAGTGGCCATGGTGTTCTCTGCTGCACCGAATGTGCAGGCCCAAGTTCCTGGAATTTCATCAAGTTCCGAACGCAGCACAAGCGTTCGTATCACGTCTTGTAATGCAAGGAGTGAGTTCACAATTCTAGGTCTCAGAATGTTAAGTCACAAAGAAAAAACATTGCCTTTCAAACAATCTAATAAATACACTTTTAGAGCTGTTTGCATTCATATCTGTCAAATTTTATTAAGAAACAAGAAAATTCTTTCAGGTAGTAAAATCACGTTCTCCAGGTGTTCGATGTTCTTGAACAACAAGGACGTGCCGCCGGGCTGCCGGATTTCATCATCATGAGCATTTTGGATCAGCTCAAGGTCAACATTAGTTACACACCACTAGAATGTCCACTCGTTTCTATAAACCCGACAGCTGATGGTAAGTTTTCAACTTTCAACTTTCACGCTGAAAAATTACACAATTCCACCAAATCTCTCAGATATTTCGTAAAGCTGAATTGCCTTGGATGCTGTTTCGAGTCGCTTTGAGTTGAATAAAACTGAGAATAAGCTTGAACCTTGCGAGAATCACAATTGAATTTTCCCAGATTTTCCAAGAGTACTCTTCTGGTTGATTGAGCCAGCACGATTCTTATACAGAAGCTTTAATTTACCCGTAAATCCGTACATTCACCTACTCTGTTACAAACATAATGTAATGAAAGAAGCATTTTAGTAGCTAACATCAAAAACTGATGTATCAAGCCAATAAACGCAAATTTATGTGTGCCTTCTGGTGAGCATTCTATTTTCTTTGTTTAAAGACATATTTTTACGGTGGGTAAGCTTATACTATTTCAACAAATTGCCTTTTGAATGATTTGGTCACTCAATGTAGTATTTTTACACATGCCAAATTATTTTTGTAAATTCGGAGAATGCAGAAGTCATTTGCAAAAAATATGATTCTCTTGCTGAACTTCTTAATGAGATGCAACGTTTGAATTAGTTTTGTTGCAGTTGACAACGGAGCTAATATGATGGCGAACTGTGTGGTCGTCAGCAACACAGTAACGAGAATATGCCCAGCAATGAAAATGTGTATGCTAAACAATGGGGCGGAATTCATTTCCATTCCCTCACAACATATGTCAATTTCTGGAACTCTCACGGTTTGAATCAATTTTTTTTTCTAAACAACGTTACTTTTGAGAAAGAAAGTTTGTTTTAGACTACAAACATCATTATGGCCAAACTGGACCAGGGATATGTGGCAAAGTGTGGTGAACAGAGTGCTTCGTACTTTAACATTCGGTCCGTATGGCTCCCACTTCGTTGCGGCAGCTGTCACTGTCACTTAAAATGTGCATTTAACTAAGAAATTTCAGGGTGGATTGATAATTTATATGGTTTTTTATGCTGTGACCTTTCAGTGCAAATAAACAAACATGCTTCAATGATTTACGTAGTCAGAGAAACGCAGAAAATTTGCAATGTAATGTGTTACATGAAGAATTTTGAGTTTTTTCGAAACTAATTGATAAGAATCCTAAGGACTGAAAAATGATCAAAAGGAAATCTTCACGCTTGCAATTGGAGAAACATTTTCTTACGCTGCAGAAAAAAAACAATCGAGAAGCGAATATGGTTCTTTTTAGTTATCCGGGGACCATTGAAGAGGCGAGCCCCTTCGCTGGGCAAGAACTTTTCATAAGAGTCTTATTGATTAATCGCAAGTTTAGATATGTGATTACTGCGCTATGCGCTGTAGCACACAAAAGTGAATTATATTTCACACTCGCCACTCCCATTCATTTTTATCCTGCTCATAACTCACTGAAAGCACGAAAAGCATATGAAGGTATAAAGAAAATCTCGTAGTACTGAGTCAATCGTTTCACCTGAGTCGCTTTGAAAGCAGGGAAAAAATTCCCATCCATATAACAAGGATTGCACACCATCTGTGTAATTCGCAAGCGAATCTATCGGCCTCCGTATTCAAAGCAAGGTCAGCGCTCCCCTTTCCCCGTCATAAATACTAGCCGAAAAAATAATATTCGCGTATGTAAAACTCGGTTTCATTTTCCGTGCTACACTGCAGCGACAAACTTTTCTTTCTCTTGCAGCGCTGCAAAGAAAGCTTTTTCAAAAAGCAAACAGATTTTGAATTCTACAATCGTTCTAGGGAAAGAGTTTTGTGTAGCAAAATATAAGCGAGATAAGAAGGAAGCGCACGATGCGTATGGATCATGATTTTCTTCTGAATGTTACAGCGCTGTAAATGAGCTTTTTCGAAAAACGATGTTGTACAACAGTAGCTAGAGATTTAGGCTTTTGAATGGCTGCTCAAAGTGCAGTGAAAATTCTTTGTCCAACGAAAAGGGTCATTTTTTCAACTGTCCCCGCATAACCGATGAGAACCAGAAAGAGGAGGAACGAGATAGTGGGAGAAAAAAATTCTAATAGAATTAGCAGTGAAATAATCAGAATAAAACGTAGCAACGAGCTCATTGATTAGTATCTAAATCGAGTGGATGGATGAGCAACGGCGAAAAAAGATGAAATTTTCATAAAGCTCTCTTTTTCGTTTTTCCGCCCTGCAGCCTTCGTTAACACTTCCTCCAAGATATAATCTATGCCACTGAACATTCGTGGTATTTCATAACTTGGATACCAGTGAATTTTCAAGAGAAAACCTGCTTCTCGAAAAAATAATTCTCTCGATTTTCTGTGAATGGTGAGAATTCCATGCGAGTGGCCAGAAAGCCGTCAATAGAGATGAGCATGAAACATGAACGTACATTTGGGACCTCAGCTCACACGTAAACTAATGAAGTCCTTGCGTGCTAAACGAAAATATCTTGTTATTTCACAAATTCTTGAGCCTTTCGTCTTTGCTCATGTGGTATAAATTATACGGTAAAGTACTGCGTTGACACTTAAAAAATTGCTTTCAAAAAAAGCAACCAGTTTCCCTTCGTTATTCTACATCACTCCTGGTGATGGCTGTGATACCATCATCGCTCATCTGATGTTGTATTGGGATATTTTGTTTCTGCAAGTAGAAATGATAAAAACCATGAATGGTTTTTTATGGTACTTCCATCGCTTCCTTTACCTCTACCAGTACAGATATTACTGAGAAGCTTCTGCATCTAACATTCGTCAGTGGATCGTATCACGTAAGCGGATCAAGAATATTTTTTTCAGAGAAATTCCTTATTAACTGGAGATACTAGCTGAAACTTCTCCTGCTCGCTGGAAAAATCTATTATCCTAACTGTGATGGCGAGGTCAGTTTGTAAGAAAAAGGTACTGTGCTAAAAATTCACAACGATGACATTCAGCCTCCATTTCCTTTCTTATTCCAAATTTTCCCATCCTATAAGTGCACTAGTTGGTCTTTCATATTTTGCATTAAGTCTACGGCAACAACTTTATAAAGCGGTTATGGTTTCCTGTGTTGAAGATGGAGGATGGCTACGAAAATAAACTGGACGCGTATGAATCTGCTTCCAGACAGGCATAAGTACGATTATAGTCTGGTAGTGATATTTTATAACTACCACAGATAAGCAGAATGCCTTCAGCCGCAATGCAATAGCAAGTACTTTTCCGTTCTCTGAGCACTTTTCGACTCTTTGGGAACATCGCGTTTCTACTTGTTTCTAGAGTTCTAGTAATCATTCAATACCTCAAATATCCAAAATTTTGAGACTGTTTTCTCTTACTTTTTTTTGTTGTTTTTTGTTCTAGAGAAGGACTTTATATTGTTCTGTCTCAGTAGAAATGAAATTAGGTTTCACACGTGACGCATTTTCTCACTACTTATTTAGATTTTCTAGAATGTTTTCTTTTTTTTTCATGGAGATTCTCAGTTTTTATGTGGTAGTTAGCAACCATATCTTCATTGCGACTACTCAATGAAAGTGAACGATGAGAGAAAGGCGTTCAGTGATGTGAAAGAAAAGGAGTTTTTCGGCTCAAAGCGCCACTATTGCGGACGGCCTAAATCAATCGTACTTTCGAATTTCCTTTTATTCTTACTCAACGCTATCTTCTGCAAAAATACAGCTTTTTACGAACAGGCGATATGCTAATTTTATTTATTACTGAATTGATACGAATTTTCCAACAGAATGTATGTGGCACATTAAATATATCAAATCACGAAAAAAGACAACCACAGCTTATTTGGTCGTTCAGGATTTCATTTCTTCGAATAAAAGAAGATTAATGTGATACAGGAAAAAAATTCAATCAAATGCTGATGAAAAGTACATTCACAAAAGATGATTTAATAACTTAGTAGCGTTGAGACATGATTACTGACAGCAACTCCCCAGGCGGCTTAAGATCGCTGAGTGCACCAAAGCAGAGCGACGGTCCCGATAGAACGGTAGGAAGCACGTGAGATTCAAGTATTCACATAGAATGATCGACCGCAACTTCGAACCCATTCTGGATCAGAATCTGAGTTTTGCGTAATTGACCATTGATTAACACTCTCATGTTGGCCCTTTCCAATGATCGCATGACTTTTTGGTACATGACAATCAAGTTTTGGTGAGATGATAACAGTTTGTTGATCCCATTTCTAGTCCATGATGATATTTTGGTTGTGAAATGCTTATATATGATGAATCTTTATGTACTGGTTGGAACGCTCAAGCTGCCCAAAGCTACTGTGAGCTACTGTTCCAACTGATTCAAAAGCATCTTCGAGTCGCTAAAAGTGAGAAATGCAATATTCTGTATTTTCACCAAATCTCAGTGAGCTTTGTTATAGTATAGATATGGTCCGTGATAGTGAACTCGTTTCTAAACATTGCTTCTCGCATGGCTAGTCTTCGTCCAGTTCTGTCAATCCTGTTTAGGGGGACTGGAGTGAAGAATTTCTAGACGAGAGATCGCAAAGGGACTGAGCGATAGTTTCCGGTGTAGTGGAGGTTTTCGTTTTTGAACAATGACAAGGCCTTTCTGGTCTTCCATTCTTTGGTAACGTTGCATTCAGACAGAACGAATCAAGAGTTGAGCAGGTGTTGATCAATACTGGCGAGAGGCTCTTCAAGTTGTGGTTTTATCCTATACATGCTGTTCCATTTTTTATCGACGAAATAGTGCGCCGAATTTTGAAAGAGGTAGCCGATGTATTGACAGATCCATCTTCAATGTGACTGTAGATGGACGGGACTTTTGGAGATTCAAGTGATTTTTACGGACGTTTTTCTCCACCTCCAATCACGATTTATAACTGTTTGTCTGTGCATCGTGTTGTGGTCATCTTAGTTTTGTAGTTCGTGAAGTTTCAATGGGCTTTGTTACTCTTCCGACTTATTCTTCTTCGGCCATAATTGCTACTGTTTTTTTCTTAAGATCCTGTTTATCTTCTCTCTGTAATTTCGTACGTGAGTCAGCCATTTCCTGTCGCTGGTGCTAGTCAGCGATGGCGCATTAGGCTCTTTATAAAGCACTGGTAAACGTTCGCTAAGGATACATATTATTATCTTAAAATTTTGAGATCTACATAGCTCAAAATGGCTTTGAGACTTAGTCCCTGTACTAATACTAACCCCAACACTGCCGTATAGGTGGCTCTTTGTGGGGTAAGAAAACGAGATTAACTTATTCAACTGTGCCTTGTTGCTGAGGCTCACACATTTTTCGCGCAACTCTGGAAGTGGTGCTGAATATGCACATAGGTGGCTTACCAATCTCTTACAGAGCATGTCAAGAGGATCTTTGTTGGTACGACGATTGTTGACGTGTTTTCAAGTTTTTCCCACTACCAGATCACAAGATTTTGCAAGTGGCTCGTGTAAAACACAGAAATATGCGCCAAATTGGCACAACAGATATGCGTAGTCTATTCACTGAGTCTGTCTCCGGTTAAACAAAAGTACATTGGTTCTTTTGGCCAGTGCCTCAACCACTTGTTTGTTACGGAGGCGTAACAGGCCATGGGCCTCGCGAACGCATGATCTCACTGTTAGGAAGCTTCAATTAAGTAATACTGTGAACAGTAACTCTGAGAGACGTCTCTAATGACAGACGTGCAAAGAATAAGTTTGGCACGTTTCACATGGTGGGTATTTGCTAATTTCATTGCAACACTGAGAATGTCGCTGAAAATTTTAATCGAATCTCAGTACGTATAGAATATTGATAAAATTAAACTCATTAGATCCAGTCGATGGTGACAAGTCGACAGTAACGAGTGCTCACTGAGTTGTTAGAATATCTTAAGATGAACTGAAATACTGCAATTATAACCAATGCAAAGCCACAAGTGATTTCGACAGCTAAAAATTGGCATAGGAGAGAACGTATATTCACATGACGAGAAATTTGGCTTCTCCGCTAATATGCGCTTGTTTTTGAGTGAACAGTATGAGTGAAGTGACACATCGGCAAGTCACTGCGTAAACCAGATATACACTCACACTTCCTGCGATGCTTGAAGAAATTGAATGCATGACAAATCCTTCAATGACTAACCAGTGCGGAGAGCTTCAAGAACTTTTTTAAATGTCCCACTGACGATACTGTTAAACGGCTGTCCTCAAACCTTGACAAAAGTATTAATGCCTCAGAAACCGTGTAGAAGGACGTCGTGCTACTACTGTGTCGTATTAATCAAAATTTTCACTTCACTTGCCATCTCACTCAAATGTACTTGTTTGAATGAAAAAAGAACAGGACAGAGCGTTTGATGCGATTCCATCAGAATTGCGAAGGTGATTATGAACATATATCGCGCATCCAAGCGAGAGCATATGGCGCGGTGGTTAGAGGTGCTTTGTGTCTCCTACAAGTCGATGGTTACATCACGAGCTTATGGCTCGTCAGGTCATCCATCCTTCCGGAATCGGTAGGTTGGTAAAGACTGGTCTCAAGTCTGGGAGTATAAGCAGCACTAGCTCGATACAGCTGTAGCCGACCGCGAATTATTTTGGAGGTCAGATACGCACTCAATCACCTAGAACAAAGTCGAAATTTGAAGACGAATGCATGATACATCTCTTAAAAAATAATTAACGCCGAGAGCCTCATGCTTTTATCCCCATATAGTTTTCGAGGCCATCTTGTGTTTTATTTGATAGTTTCTTCTGCTCAGATGACTCTGACTTTGACCTATTAACGACAAAGAGATGAAGAACCCGGAGTATCGGTAGTACGAACCTAATCCAATGATAATCATCGTACTACAGAACACTTCTAACTTCTGCGTTATACGTGCTCAGATGGCAATGACATTAATGCGTAGTGGCATAGATACTTCGATTCGTCCATAACTTGCAATCAAATACTTTCATATATGAAGACGGGGAAGTGTCTAGAAAAGTATTTGAGGTCGTCACCAAATGACTGAGAAGCAAGAGGAAATAATCCAGATCCGTCATCAACAACTAAGAGCGCGATATCTCGCAAAGAGCTTGGTAAGTGAACGAACATGCTCATGTCTACCTCTTCACTAGAAACCAACGAGTTATTCATGAGTAATAAAGACGAGGAGATACTTTTTTATTGAAAACGGGTATGAGAATGGCAATGCTTGCAGAAAAATGCTTGCTATATTCATGGATATAAAGGAGCGGAGATCACAGACGGTGTTATACTGTTCATCATGAGCACGGTACCGGTTCTCCATTAAATCGAGCTCACTGAGCTTCCCATCTTCTCGACATCAGAGAAATTATTCTGAAATCTTAACATAAAAATTCACATTGTGCAATCCAAGTACAAATCTAAGCTCAGTTTTTTTTAGATACCAGGGAGAATTGATCTGAGTTATATTCAACGACTTTCGTAACAATGAACGAAAATTCTAAATCAGCAGTCGAGACTAAACGAAAAAGTTCGGAAACCTTCAATACATGGTGAATACGAGGAATGTGAAACGAATGAAAAGAGATACGTACTGTATTCGCACAGTATGATGTATGTAATGCGTAGTTTTGCAGGGATAAAATAAATATTTTTCTTGCCCTCTCCCTTTAACATCCTGACAATCCTTCCAGGCAAGAGCCTTTTTTGTTTCCTCTTACTTCGGGTGTGAAATGTAATCTTCTTTTCACTGTTGCAGCGCTTTATGAAGACTTTATCACAAATCAGATTCAACTTTATGAGTGTCAAAAATTATGCTATCAAATGAGAATTAGAAGTTTAATGAAAAATATTCACAAATCCTAGCAGAGGAAAAATCTGCGCTGAGTGTGAAGCGTAATTTTTCTTTCGCTGTACAGAGTACCAAGAATTTTTTTTTCAAACCAGCTCATTGTTGAAATCACCGTTCTTCAAACTATCGAATATTTTTCAAGGTCTAATGTACGCTCTGTGCGCTGAGAAAACACGGAGGTACTCGGCAAACAACATTCAAATGAACGCGCGCCGTCAGTAATGAGTTAACAAGAATTTAGCATTTTGTAAATTATTTATTGGTCAGAATAGCTAATGTCGGTCGACCTCAAACACGTTGACTATGATCAAAAAGTTATTCATTGCAAGAATAGCAAGAAAAGAACCATTTTATCACCTGTCGTCGCGTTCACCGGCAAGTGATTATAAGGATGGCAGTATGCCTTTTATTTTCCCAGTCGCATGCAAGAGTACTCTAGTAGATCTTGCCAGCTCAAGGAACTCGCTGAGTATCGTATCATTCGTGTATGCTCTGCGTAAAAAGCTCTAACCATCAAGTCGATGGTAGTCCTACTGTGTGTCTTACATTTTGAGGAATCAGAATGCTAATGGCTCTTGTCGATTAGTTATGTTTTAGACGCATCACCTGTTCATCATTTGTAATCTTTTCCGCGTTGTGTTTAAATTCGCATGTACATGAATTTTTATACACTTTGTGAGAACAATGAGAGCCTTTTGGGGCTACTTCCCCTCCCCTCCCCCCCCTCCCCCCCCCCCCCCCCCCCCCCCCCCCCCCCTGAACACTACTTTAAAGCAAGGAAGAAGAGACGTTATAACGATAGTAGGTGGTATTGTCTATCACCATTTATATCAATCAATGGATTACAGCTGATAGTAAATATGCATCCTTTCACACGACTGATTTTAAATTCCGTTGTAAACGTTCAGTATAATCTGTGAGATTGAAGGATGTCTACGTTTTCATACCAGTCGTAATATATCGACCGAAAATTTTGGCGATGGCACAATATCATGTGCTATCGCCGTAACGTCTCCCCATCCCTGCGATAATACACAGTTCACTGCGGCATGTGGTTTTTTACGGAGCAGGCGATACCGCTGACACGTAAGTAAAAAAGTGACGTACCAGTCTCAAAAAAAGGTTTTAAATATACTCACAGACTATTTTGAATGCTTATAGCAAAGTTTAAAAACAGTCGATTGGAAGAATGCACATTTAGTTTTGTATAGATATATATATTTATTTATTTATTTATTTATTTATATTCATATTTATATTTATATTTATATGAATGTACACGTGTGTATACTATTTACTTACTTTATTTACTTTACATATATAATCAGCTATAAATTTTACGACTTAAACACATTCTACATTATTTTAAAGTTCATTGGCATCTCAAATTTCTTGTACTTGCCTCTCAACGTTACATCGACAGTTTTCATTAAAAGGGCAACTTTAGAAAAACAGGAATAAATTGTCCGTTTCAAGTTTCCTATATTTTGCCTGTAGCTATCATCCCACATCATCCATTACATTTAATGCAATCCTGCTATACTTGAAACGATAGAATGAGTCACCAAAATTCGAGATGATGTTTGTTCGAGATGTTCGAGATGATATTCAAAAGTAGAGATTTCTAGCTACAACTCCGTCACCGAATTTCGAAAAAACCTTGTTTTGACATTGTTACAGAAAGGAACTCTTTGTATTGCGCGCGCATATTTCTCTCTGACACAGCTTTTTTTTGGACTGTAAGTTATCATTCGATAGCGTAATATTTGCTGATTCCGACGCTACGCTTATATCCTAAAAAGACCGTGTCGCTGCAAACGCAGCATGTAGAATAGGATGAATTCGCAAGTGCGGACCGTCTTTGGCTAGTTCACGTGCCGCTAGGTAAGGCGGCACATGCGGTGATGCGTTGTCGTAAGACCGGTCCAGGATCGGTCGATCATCGCGCCAGCGCACGTGGACATCTTGCCCAGCGGCACGTGAACTGACAAAAGACCACCTTGGTCGCACAGGCGAATTCAACTTATTTTACCTGCTGCGTTGCAGAGATACGGTCTTTTCAGGATATAAGCGCAGCAATGGACTCGTTTCAGAAATTCAAGTACCCCATCAAATTTGTCGAGTCTTAAGCTATTGCATGACTACTGGAGGTTTGAGTAAAAAGCTTTGTTCAACAAAAAAAATGTCTAAGTGTGGAACGTAATTTTATTTTCACTGTTATCGCGTAGTAAGCAGGCCATCTTGAAAATAAAATACGTCATTGATTTTCTCGAAATTTGAGTTATCCAATGACTTCCGACACTCTCAAAGGGAGCGGAAATATTCCTTTGCCAATGGCTGAAAATGGGTGCCGGTAGGAGAAAAAGACCAAAGAAACTTACAACGTCGATGTTGACGAATGCATGGCATCATGTTATCCTCAAAAACTTCATAATAGCAGTCAGATTCATTGTGGATTTTTTTCTGGAGGGGTTTTTTGAGTCCTTAAAACTAAAGAGGAGTGCTGACGGCAATGAACGGTCAATTTCTTATCTATTTAAAGTTTCTTCACTACGAAATTGTCAGTTGAAAAGCGTTATTGCATTCTAAAATCAGAACTACTACACAAATAAGTTTCTCTTCAATCTGATGGAAAAAAGTCTTACGTTTGTTGGAAGACGGCCATGTCATTTGAGGCCGAAAGTGAACATCAACAAAAAATAGAAGAAATGATTGCAACGAACATTAAGTTGTTGAACCGTTGCTTCTTCAGTTCAGGCAGTAAATTTTCAAGTTTGTTATAGCCAAACAGCATATAGCGGTGCATGAGTTTCATAGGGCTTCGAAAATAGCGGTGTATCAAGTGTTATAGGTTAAATTTCGTGCGCTTTTTCTTCCAAACTGGGCAGAAAGATTTCGGTGATGCCTAGAATTGCAACAAGTAGATTTTGAAGATACAAAGTCTTTGTTTGTAACCCGATTGATTGCCGAAGAATAAATAATTGACTTTGTTTAACCCTTTCACGAACAACAAATTCCAATGTGGCTGGCCATCTCAATACAATCAGTATTATGCACTAATTAGTTTTGATAATGTTGACTATTTTTCTGGTATCGTCTGTCTATTATACATTTCACAAAGTGGGAATAAAGTCTAAAAAGAGCTTAAGGAGTCGTAGGCAAGCAAACATAAACAACCAATTTGAAGAGTCCCAAACAGAATAAATGTCTACATTGTCGTAAAAGAGTTCAAAGGTCATCTCAGTGCTTCAATGCCTTATTATGTGGAACGTTTACGCTTGACTGAGTCACTCAAGCTGGAAGATCTCGTCATTCTCACTAAAAGCCCCCAAAGAAAAACGGCATAGCTATGCCAAAAAGCGCCACTATTCTGGAAGAAAGTTTGGCAAGCTAAACCGTTGACGGTTGATCGCTGACAGATTGATGTACGTAGAAAAAAATGGCGGCTGAAAAGGCGCCGGTATTGCGAGTGGGTTAGCACGCGTTTCCGGAAAGGGTAAATTGCGTATTTGATTTCTGTCTGACGTCAAGGTTTCGCACATCACTCAACATTGTTAAGTAGACTTACGCTGCCTCAAAAAAGACATCAAGTCTCCCTTTTTGGTTTTCAGTCCTTTTTTGTTTTTATTTTTCCGGAAACTAAGGTAACCATAGCCAGCTTTCCGGACTCTACCGCGAAATAACTATGATCTCAGCTTTGGTTATGATTGGTGTGTTGGGCGTTTAGCATTGATGACTTTGCTGGGAAACGAGTCGCTGCTGTACATCTCTGGTTCGCACTGGAAAAGTAATTTTGAGATAAAATGACACGCTAAGACTTTGGATGACTAAATGACATTGAACTGGATAAGTAACGGTTGAGCTGTCTTACTACATTTTTCAATTACGAAAATGGCGCTTTATTAAGCTGGTATCACAAAATCGCACGTCACTGCTTGAACAGATTCTGGATAACATACCAAAGTATTATAAAATAAACACAAAATTGTGATTACTTTATCAAGAATGGCTAGCTTTGCACGTATTCATCTAGACAAGTGGCGACATGATTTTTTAATTGTCCGAATGTTTAAATATGGAATGCTGATCACATTCGCTCAGCAAGGTTCAGTTGATCACTTTATCCTATAATTTCTGCTATTGGAACGACCTTTGTTATAGGACTCAACACATCAGATCTAGAATAGATTTCGTGTCTTCGGTAGGCAAGGAGCTCATCCGAAGTGTCAGTCGAATTCTTGATAAGTAAGGTCAATCACGATTTCTGAACTATTCCTATTTCTAGTCAAGAGGCAAGAAATGCGGTCGACATGGTTCCGATTTCTCGTGATTAAGTCGAATCATCGCTGGATTCGTTGCGTTTGATATCACTAGAGCTCATACGCTAACGGCTTCCGCCTAACCATTCCTACTGAGACTATCTGAGGCATCTAATCGATGACTTGATCCCTATTTCCAGCGCTACAAGCGGCGTCATTCAGTTTTCTAAAAAGGTGTGAGCTTCGAGTTGTCTTTCAAGTCATGAAAATAGCGTTATCATGGCAGTAGTACGATCGACAACATTGATCACACTCAGACCCTTTTCACTAACTATAGTAGTAAGTACAGGATAGGGAGCGGGCGTGGCCGAGAGGTTGCGATGTTCGAACCGGCCCGGTGCTGAATCCTCCTCCAACACTCCTCTAACAATAGCAAGGAACACCCTATGGAACGCCACAGCTAAGCTATTGTTGAGATTGAAAGGAGACGTGCTCGGAGAATGTTGTACGGCGTTTAAAGAGACGATGAAAACGATCTGAAGTTCTAGGATCCGCGCAGTAAAAAAATTGTGAAACGGACCACATAAAATAAAAATGTGTGGAAAATGATTAATTTCGATTAGTAACATTATCATGGGGTCTGCAAACTGGATTCAATGATTCAAAACGGGTTAGAAAATTGATGAACTTCGGTATACGATCGCTTATCATTGGAAATGAGAGAAACGTCACGAAAAAATTAGCGATATTCAGAACGCAACTGTTCGATGGACTACCGTATGTCAAGCGAAGTAGAAAACCTATATTCTTTGAAAGCGCAAAATTTTTTTCCATCTATATTCATGTTTCCCCTTTTTTATGCCTCTAGTCCCTGACGTCCTTTTCCCTCCGGACTTTATGATACTCTTCGGTTCTGCAGTTATGCAAAAAGCAGAAATTCCATCGATCATAGGAGAATTCGACCGGCTGGATGACTAATATGCGAACGCTTTGCTCGATAGACGAATCACCCACTATTGCAGATATTCTACGAAAGAGTACCTGATAACGAAATGATCACACATCAGGCGACAGTGTTTTCCTACTGCATTAACTACACTGTAGGGAGGGGGCTATCGTGGAACAACAATGACTACGTGGCGGCGGTGTCTACGATCTGGGCGGCCTTCAAACATTCCGTTCGTTACGAGCAGCCGTGTCCCGTTCAGTGTGACCTAATCATTCGCCACACCCTCTCATGTAATCTACACGTAAACTTCGTTTCGATCGAGATCATCGTAAAGGAAATTGTTATTCATTTTTTCTTGATTTTTTATCTACTACAAAGTTCCTAGTCCACGTTTGTCGCCACCGTATGCGCTTCGTAATCCCTTGTCAATTATTCCAAAGCCTAGTATATGTTAAATATCCAGAAAATCCCCTTTATTTGATCCATCAAAAACGAATTATTCTACATAAAGATTTGCAAGTTGAGGCGCACCTCATAATATAATAGCCCATACCACTGTTTTTCGTGAGCTCATCGAAAAAATACGATTGAAAAATATTTTATTTAAACGTCACATTGACTGGAATTGCGGTGCGTTCTACTAACGGGTTTTCTTTTCTCATAACAGAACTTCTCATGTCTTTGGCCGGCGCACGGATCATTTGTTGATGAGGAGGAGCTTCTAATGTCACTTGATACTTTTGCTCCAGAAATCTGCACATTTTTCGATTTCAGAGCACTACACAATTCTATCAAAGTGTCTCAAGACTTTAGCAGCGCCTTAGCGTTTTGTAGTAGTATCTATTTAAGGTAACGATTCGATCATGTTTTCTAGAGTCACCACTCAGAAAGGCGTTGTTCCACCATATCCTTCGAATCATTCATATTTCATTTCCGTGAAAAATTCCGTAAAAAGTTGCTTTTTTAATACTTTTTCAACGTTTAGTTTTCATTTATTCAATATATCTCATTATGGAATTCGGTTTGATGCATCGCCGTACATCGTCGGCCCGTCGATTCATCACAGATATCGCCTAGCTTCTGTAGACAGTGAAATCAAGAACCTAGTCCGGCTATGACAAGACTTTCAGAAAAGATCAATCAACAAGCCCAAACGCGGTCCTAGCAATTTCCATGGATGCATTCACACGAATACTAATTCGAAAGAGTACTCTAAGCTGAACGATCAAGCAAAAATGAGCCATCTGGGCATCTGAGTGTTCTACTACTAGGTAGAAGAAAAAGTCCCTAGACACCCGCAAAAAATTCAGATTTTATGTCTGCTTCACACAGTATCAATTATTGTAAATTCATGTGAATATTTCAGGAATATTTCCGTAAGAAACTTCCACACAAGACGAGTTTCAGTACCCTATTTTCTAATTTACTCTTCTCATATCAAATGATGACGATGGACAAAATTGAGCTCTGAGCTTTGATACACTATTGGTGGAAGCGACAACATTCGACAAGAGAACGCTGCGAACGAGATCTGTGCCGAAGGTAAAGGAACTGTGAGCTATGTGACTGTTGAAAAGTGGTACAAACGGCGCTGAAAGTGGCGATGTCAGTCTTGAAGACTGGCCCCGTTCCGGCCGGCCGTTGAATGATTGACGATGGAGATCTGCAAGCAGCTTTGGATGCGGAATTCGTCAGCAAGCACTCGTGATTTTGCAAGAGAACTTAGTTTCGATCAAAAGGCGGTCTGGAATCATCTGCAACAACTTGACTTTGTCTACAAGGAGCTTTTTCCAAGATATTCGGGGCGAACTAACTGAAGTTTAAGTCAATCGCCGTGTCAGGGTTTGTCGTCAGTTGCTACAGAACCCATTGAACGATTGCTTTTGAAAGCACATCGTCACGTCGGATTGAGAAGTGAGTCTGCCTGGATAATCACGATCGGAGCAAAAGTTGAGTTGTAGAAAGTCACGTTTTGCCATCAGTCGCACGTCAGAATGCGTTTGTCAGAGAGGTCATAGTCTGCGTTTGGTGAGATTTTTGAGGTGTCTTGTACCTCGAACCTGTCCCGAATGGTCGCTCCATCAAGGTCAAACTTCACTGCGAACGGCTGGGTCGAGTCTACGATGTGTTGAAGACAAAAAAAACCCGACACTGATTCGTTGTAAGCGGGCGCTGTTTCAGCAAGGCAATGCCAAACCTCGCATATTAAAGAAGACTGAAGAAAAGTTTGATCGGGCTGAAGAAGTCGAGGTCCTGCCGCATCCGGCCCACACTCCAGATGCTGCGCCGTCCGATTATGGTCCGATTTCCGCTCAGTGGAGCATTTCCTGCGTGAACGTCTATTCGAGACATTTGATCAAGTTGAAGAAGCATGTCAGGAGTTTTCTGATTCAAAGCCCAAGGAATGGCTATTTTGAGCAAATCCGGAAGCTTGCATATCGTTGACAGAAGATTGTGAATAATGACGGTCTTAATTTTGAAAATAATTATTGTCGCATGGAATTGAATTATGTAAAAACTTTGAATTTTCAGCGGATGTTGAGGAACTTCTTACCTGACCTAATAATGTAGGATTGCTTCAATGAAATTATGTTGGTATCTCATAATACAAAATATGTGACTCAGCTGATCACCTTAAATCTAACGCAGCGATTGAAGATCTGAACTGAAGTAGCAAGCAGTGGTTTCAAAAGTACAGCTGAACCTGAAAGCAGTAACGGAACATTTTCTAAACTCGTCAATATAAAGGAAGTGATTTTGACTGAATAGAGTTTCTGCAGAGAACACTTACCCCATCTACAGATTATTTCATGCTCAACTGGTTGGAAATTTGTAGAGAAACTTTTTTTTCTAAGTACTTCTATCTCAGTGCTTGTTTTTCAGAGTTCAAGAGCATTGAAGTACCGTCTTATTTGTCTACCGTGTGTTTTCCAGTTATGACTTTTCCAGTCAAGCCGCTGAAATGTAGAATTTACAAAACGTAATTATTGTGCTATGCATTTATTAAACATAATAAATATCTATGCAAATGAAGCTGTTCTTTTGGAGTGATCGTTCCACTGTTTGGCTCACAAAACGTCGTAAAGGAGCTCAAAAGGCTCAAATCAAAAGACTGTACTTATCGAATACGGTACGCACACCTTAGGCAAGAGTTGAATCGACGTTTCACCCATAATAGGTGCTTGTGTTACAAGTACACCACCGATGTCGTTGCTCTGCTATCACGGACAGTTTCAATGACTCGAATCGCAGAAAGAATGATAAAAGAGCGAAGGCCTCTGTGATGTAGCAATAGCACACGCCCACGGAATGCGCGTATCGCAAGTTCGACTCCCGGCTGCTACGAGTTTTGCGTGTTACTCAGCATTCTATATATAAATGTAACATCACAAAATTTCTAGAGAAGCACTACAATAGGGAAAAGGAAAAAAAAGTAAATTTCAAAAGTGTTTATATATAAAAACATATATACGTATATATGCATATATATATATATACATATATATAGTATATATATATATATATATATATATATATATCCTTCCGCGGACATTTCCTGCTAGCGTGCCGTCCGGACGGCTATGCAGAGAGGCTGCCGGCGCGCGCTTTAATGCTAATGTAGTAGTTTCCTGATGAAATCTTCACTTTTTTGTCAATAAATGAGAATTTAAATATTAGTAGATTGTCAATGATAAAACAAACTGCATTAAGGTTACTCTGATTAGAAGTACCGTAGTTGCTCCATTTATAATCCACACTTCCAAAGGACCAAGTATTCATAAAAAGGTTATATTCAGTACCTTTATCGAATATTGCGATGGTATTTCATTTATACGCAGCCAAAGTTCAATGAAATTTACTTCTTTTTTTCAGTTTTCATATATTTCAGTAGACAAAGTACATAAAACTCACGTGGTTACGAAAATTGGAATAAACAACGAATAGTTCGTCAGTAATAGTGCTGCTTATTGCATGCGATCCCACTTCATCGATAATTCTCAATTTTTTCTTTTTTTTATTATTAGTGCAATTCAGGTTCTCATTTTTCGGATCAATGCGTAATTTCGTTAGAATTCTTTATTCATATCTTTGGCATACGCAGAAGAGATGAAGGGAAATGGTTATTTTCCGTCTTCGGCCTATTTGAGTCCATTGTCAAAAGTGTATTTCTGGATTTTCTGAATCTTTTTGGCAATTATTCCATAGCTGATATCAAGTGAATTTCAATGACGTATTGTGATTCGCAAATCGCCTGTTTTTGCGCTGTAACAGTTGAAATAAAATTTGTCCTTCCGGATAAAGTTTTTTACGATTTATTAAAGCGCTGGAAGAGTCCAAAGAAAATTCGATTTTTCAAATTTGGACCATTCTCGAGGTCCACATCCTGTTTTGATCTTCTGGAAAAAACGCGTTTTCTAATTTTGTTCAGAGATCTAGTGGTCATTTGATAGTTGAAGTCTGAATAATTTCGATGGTGTACCTTATTTCCGGAATGGCTTCCTTAATGCGCTCTAGCAGTGAAAATAAAAATTTCCTTGACACTCAAGCATTTCTCGCTCAACACAGCTTTTCCGCAAGACTTTTAATAATCGTTCGATATCTTATCACAGTAACTTTGATTCTGAAAAGCACTCATTATTATAATCTGACAGCCAAAAGAAGATTACGTTTTGCAGTTAATCGATATGTTGAAAAAAGCCCGATGACTTGGGACCGATGTCACGAAATCCCATCCTCTCGAGTGCGAAACTCAATTTTCTTTTGACTGTGACACCGCTTTGAAGAGTCCTCTTCAAAAATCAACTATGTGTTTGAACTTTCTGGGATTTGTGCTATCGAAAGGTTGTTGATTCTTTATAGAAAAACTTGACGAGAAATCCTCAAATGTGAAACAAAATTTTATTTCGACTGTCACCGATGTATAAAACAAGCCACTTTAAAAAATAAAATGCACCATTCAAATTCACTAGAATTCACCTATCGAAAAAACACTAATAATTTAGTGAAATGGGTCTTCTCTATAAGAAAACCAAAAGCTTACAACAACAGATCCTTGAAATGCGAATGCATGCTACAGAAATTCTTTCCAAAAGTAAGGATTTACAAGACAGTTGGAACGTTATTCTTGTCAGAAATATGTTTAGAAAGGTCGTTCCAATGATAGTCTAATTTTTTTTGTCAAAAAGTTTGTGAAAATCGGGATTCAACTATATAATCCCAAAAAGACTCCGCTATGATTTAGAAAAGATGAACTGCGATTGCAAAACGTTATTTTTTATTCAATAGTAGAGCGTACTCCTTTCCATACAACAAACTTACAGTCAAAATCGAAATCTTTCAAGCTAACAATTCTAAACAAAAACATTATGAAGGTAAGGGAAAATGTTCAATAACTGGTGGAAAATAAACCTTTTCGTGATGATTTGGCTTTTTCTCCTTGAAAAAGGCATGATTTTGCGATGTATTAATGGTAATCTTGCTAAAATCATCTGTAAAGGAGCCTCATCAGTGATATCTTATCATTTTTCGACGATAACACTCTCATGAAAACTTAATCAACACGAATCTGTATTGGAACACGCACCATCGTTTTCATCGTAACCTTCCGAACGGGGCGCCCAGCTGAGGGCCATAATGACCCTCATCGTTCGCAAAGGGATATATATATATATGTATATATATATATATATATATATATATACATGTATATATATGAGGGAAAAGTTCTTTGACACCAGCTAAAAATTCAAAGTTTATACATAAATTCAGGTGAAAACAACAATGATTCATCTTCATCATTATCGTTGATCTTATTGCCAACGATATAGCAAGATCCCGGACCTGCTCAAATGCGACCATTCGTTGGACTTTGAATCAAAAATCTTCTGATATGCCTTTTTGAGCTTGATCAAATGTCTCGAATCGACCACCACGCAGGAAATGGTCCCTTGAGTGGAAACGGGCTTTTGACGAGTCAATGCCGGGAACGCATCGCAGACTCGGGAAATCTTTATGGAATTATTCCTAAGATAAAAAGATAAGGGATAAAGCTCTCGACGTTGATCAATCTCCGAGGGTTGCGTCATGCATTCGTCTTTGATTTTAAACTTCGTTCGAAGTGACTGAATGCATATCTGACCTTTATAATGATTCGCGGTGGCCTCCCGCTGTATTGAGTCAGTGCTACTTATCCTCCCAGACAAGTCTGCACCCAATCCGGTAGCACTTTACCGATCTCGAAAGGACGCATGGCTTGGTGAGCCATCAGCGCGAGATCGAACCGTTGACGTCGTGTGCTACGCAGAGCACCTCTAGCCACCGGGCCGCATGCGCTCTACTTCCAAGATAGTCCCCTGAATTTACAGTAACCGATTCTGTGTGAAGCAAACATATAATTTGGATTCATGCGAGTGTTAAGGAACTTTTTTCCCAATCTAGTAGTATGTCCTCTACTTCAGGCAATCTAATCGAACACCAATAAAATACAAGTGATGGTAAAAACATTAAGAACAACTCAAACAATAACATCCTAAATTTCCATAGGTAAGAGCGGTCTGTGCCGGAAAACAGTACTTAATAGTATTTTCAGTAATTTTTAGTAGTTTTATCAATTTAGTAATTTTGTTTATATATTTTTATTTTATTATTCTTGTTTTTGGAAAAGGGAAGAAAAACTTGGGAAAAAGTATTTCACTATCGGACAACGCGCGTGTTTGTCTGTCCTTTATTGCAAAAATTAAATTTCTCTTAACTATGGAATTTTAGGGTAATAGTAGTAAAATATGTCGCTCTAGTTTGATCAATAACTGACGGAAGTACTCCGTAGTGATACAATGCAATAGATATGGTAAACAGGGCAAGGATTTGATGGTGATTGAACGCCGAATTCTGAATAGCTACAATGAAAGTTTCATATCAACAGTGTGTTTGGAAATAAATTTATGTGCGATCCGAGAACCATGAGTGTTATATTTCTCCCCCACTTCAATTTCTTGCTTCGTTCTCGCATTCGTCAAACATTTCTTAGAAAAACTGAATTTTAATTTCTTTTGCTAAACCTTAGGTATTCAAAAGCTTTTTTGTATACTTTTTCTAAGTACAGCTGTGTTTTTTGCGACTAAAAATCCTTTTGATGATCGAGAATAGTTTTGATTCTCGAAGCCAGACGTTTTACTGTTCCTCATGGTGTTATAAAAAGAAATTTCAGCGAACTTGTGTCAATTTTCCTCAATATATGTGACATGGAGAAAAATCAATCTTTTCTCTAGGATGCCAATGTGTACAAACTTTTGTACACCACGACCCTGCAAACTCGCTTTTCAGTCCATTTGTTTATAGATTCATGAGGCCTCTTCTCCACTTTTCTGAATTGAGGAGTAGAACGAGGATCCTAAGATTTTGATTTTCAGCCTCAAAATTGACTGCTGGCTACTGAATTGATACTGATTTCAATGCGATAATCAGTTAAGTGTCAATTTTCGGATCATTTCCTATAGCCAAGCGCCATTTCGATCCCTTATGAAAAAACGTATTTCTTAGTCTTCTTCGATGCTCGTATAATCGTTTAATAACACAAATCAAAACAATTTGAATGGTCTATCTTATTTTCGAAAAAGTCTCTTATAACCAACCAGGAGTCATTTTCATTAATCGCTACTTGCGGTGTTATGATGTTTAGAATATACCCAATAATGTAGAGTGCTGTGCAAAAACGTTTACGTTAGCCGGAATTCGAACCCAGATCTCACTCTTTCCGGGAGCGCCTGCTAGTCGTCACACCAGTCTCCTTACTTCTTTGAGAGAGCAAAAATAAAATTTTGTTTCTCATAAAAATATTTCTCGCTGATCAAAGCATTTCCTTCGGAGTTTCATTAACCAATCGATAAACCAAATATTAAGGATTCCAACGATCTATTTGGTTTTTATGATGGACCTGATATTACGCTGTGACAGCCAAAAGAAGATTGGGTTTCGCATAAAATGGATCACTTCGAACTATCCTATCTTCACTTTTATCCATTACGAAAAACGCATTTCTCGATCGTTTCTAATGTTTAAATAATCGATCATAGTTTAAATCAGAATAAACTGATTGATGTATTTTACTTTTAAAAAGGCCATGTTGTTGCGTTGAAAGGGCAAAAATAATATCGTGTTCCTCATTCAAAGATTTCTCGCTGATCAGAGCCCCTCTCATACAGCTTCACGATCCAAAGGGTAGATGAATCTCAAGAATTCCAGTAATGCTTATAGTTTCTTTGACGGACTTTTTGATGTTTCATAACAACCAAAAGAAAATTGGGTTTCGCACTCAATGCTTTTTTTCAGTTTTGCGAGGCCCAGTCTTCTGTTGGCCGTTACAAGGTGATGCGAGGCCGATATTCAAAACCAAATGATATATTGGAATTCTCAAAATCTAATCTATCGACTAATTGTTGAAACTGCAAAGGGAAAGCTTTAATCAGTGAGAAATCTTATAATGAGAAACATAATATTATTTTTGCTCTTTCAGCGCCATAACAGGAGCTTTTTGGTGAAGAAATACATAACTGAAATTCCGTGATCTGAACTGTCGAATGGTTACTTTAACATTTAAGCGATCAAAAAATACGTTTTTTCTAAGGCATCAAAGGGCGGAGCGGATAAAAAAAGGGATTCAGTTTTGAGAAACCCAATCTTCTTTTGGATGTTATAGCGTAATGTGTGGTCCTTTTCAGAACCACATTGATCAATGGAATCCTTAAGATTTGGTCTATCGACTGACTGCTAAAACTCTAAGGAAAAGCTTTGATCAGAGAGAAATCTAACAATGAGAAACAAAATTTTATTGTTGCTCTCTCAGCGAAATAAAAAGCCTTTTTTGGAGATGATATGAACCATTTAAATTGTTTCAATTTAAGCTATCGTATGATTACTCAATCGGCAAAAACAAGTGCAAAACAAGCTTTTTTACAAGGCGTCGAAGTGGAGTTTGGCTAAAAGAAATCTACCCAATTTTCCTTAGATTATGCGATATAGAGAAAAACCGACCCTTTCATTAGGACACCAATGTGTATAATTTTTTGTACACACGGCTCTTCAAACTCGCTTTTCCATCCATTTGTTTATAGACAAACGAGGCCTTCTAGGTCCTTCTTCTCACTTTTTTGAACTGAAGAGTAGACGGAAGATCTCAAGAAAATTGTTTACTGCGTCAAAACTGATTATTGATTACTAAATTAATACTGATTCAATGCCATAACCAGTTAAGCTCTACCTGATAAGATCATGAAGGGGCAATTCTCTTGTAAAACAGTAGAACTATCAACAATTGAACCACATTCAAACTCTTATCTCCCCTTCTCTTATCTCCACATTCACCTACGCAACAATAATTGCGATGAATAATAAATACTCCATTGCCTACGATTAAGTAGGTCACTGATATCCCTCGTCAATCTACTATTTGATCTGTCGTTTGACCGCGTTTTTTTTCACTTTTTATTTCTTTTCAAATGACGTGATTTCACATCGAGTCGTTGACATGTGATTATTACGGTATAAGATATATACGGGTGACACGAAATCCCAAGTTGACTTCAGTTGTGACACGTGACTCTGTCATTTTCAATGTAGAGCGCGTACTGGCTACAGTGGTTAGAGGTTCGCTGCCGCGCACACATCGTCAATGGTTTCGATCCCGCGCCGCAAGGCTTACCAAGCCTTCCGTCTCTCCGGGCTCAGCGAATTGATAATGGATCTCTCTGGAAGGACAGCAGCACTGATTTAATACATCAGTTAGCTCCCATGAGCCATTATAAAGGCCGGATTTGCATGCAATCACTTCTAACGAGGATATGAATGGAGTCGAATGCATGACGCAAGCATCTCTCAGGGATCAATCAGCACCAAGAGATTTGCCCTCCAAAATGTTCAATTACTTCGTATAACATGTTTATTACCTTTTATAGCTATTCCTATTGCTGTCATCATCGTTGCTCAAATTCAGACTTCTCCAATGAACACTAATTGAATAGCTAGCCCTGCAAGAATTCTTTGTTTCATCGCTTTAGTAGAAGCTAGACCAGGAATCGAACCTGCGTCTTACCGTTTTGGTGTGGACGTGCTAACAACTGCACTAGCGCGGCTCTTCTTCTACCACTCTCATTCAATACGAAGTATTCTACATAGAGTATTCTGCTCCCACGGAACGAGTGAAACGCAGTTCAACTCTCGGCCGTGCTGAGAAATTTGACACGTCGCTCAACACGTGGTTATGTAAGGCCTAAGCTTAGAACTTTTAGGTTCTTTTCTAATAGTCGATACTCATCTAACTCATGGTATCTGGCCAGACAGAAGGAACTTGCCCGATGAAATTTCTGAATTAAACGTGCCATTTTTTTTTCGTCTTATCAGTGACAATCGTCGAGTGAAAGTATTTCCTCTGAATGTTTTTTATTCGTAATAATCACAAAATTCCTACAGGATGGTGATTTCTGTTGAAGAGATCTCAACTCACAACAACACTGGACAACTGGCGAAGATCGATTCATTGTCAACAATTCCATATATGTACGTGATCTTCTCTTTCCCAAAATTCCCATCTCCACTCCACATATGAGCAGTTTCCGGTGGTTCGATAATTGTCTACGACTTTTCTAGAATAACTTTCAAACATGTGGAAATGGCCTTTACTCTATCAACCTGAAAATGCATCTAGGTTTAAGAATCTCATTTTTGAATATAATTCTTAAGAAAGTCCTGATTTTTAGATCCCCGTAATTGCGGAGCGGCCCTATTATCACTAGAGACGCATTCAGCGACATCCTAGCGCCCAGAGCTCTACGAACTTCGACCATAAAAGCGAGTAATGAAAATCATGCACTTTCAGACTGATCTCATGAACAACTTAAATTTTTGTTGGTGAACCTCCAAAGATGGGAGGAAGAATAGCGCAGTAGGGAGCAGTGATACACACCATCAGGAAACAAATTTCCCTCGGCTACCTTCAAGATTGCAAGGAGAATCGCCTCAACCAATATTCTAAAATGTTCATAAAGAGGCGAAATCCTCATGCAATAGTCAGAGCAACACGTGAGATACGAATCGAATCCAAGTTGTATTAGGATCCGCACGCTAGATGTGTTGATGGGTTATGTCGACATCAGATCAGCCAAGTAGGGTCATGTAAAAAAATAGTTTTATTCGATCACTGAAGTGCGATGTAAGTCCGGACCCCTTTGTCTAAAAGCTGGCGGTAAATCATTTTTCTCCCCGATACGAGTTGGTTCACACTTGCAGAGACCTAAGATTGTCTTGTTAGCTACCTATTGGAATCTTCGGTTGGACATCAAAGAGGAGAAAGAAAAAAAGAAATTTCAATATGATAAAAAAATATCAGCCAGAGAGCAATCGAGTGCGCAAATACTTTGTGTTAGGTGAAAATTTCGCTTGACATAGAGTGTAAAACGTTCGTCCTCGATGACTCTCTGTAAGGGAGCAGAGCTACCGAGAGAACTGACTATAAAATTATCGAAAGACGACCGGTTCTGCCCGACTGACGAGTCTGTAAGGAGAAACACGTGCACAAGTTGCCTTTTGTGTTGGTGTTTTTGCGTACAAGAGCCCTTATCAGACCACATGACAAGTTGGCTCCAATAATAATGAAAGGTTCTATTGAAATTTGAGCGTGGTCTTGATGAAGCACTCGGAATAAAGGTATAAAGAATTTTTCGTTCCTAATATTCGCACAGCGTAAAAAAACGACCCCTTCGCTTGACACGAACTTTTCACAAGAGTGTTAGTAATCATTCGAAAGCATAACTCTCTGGCTACTGCGCTTCGTGGCCTTCTCATAAAAAAGCCTTCTCGTAACGCTGTAGCAGAGATAAAACATTTGTGTTTCACATACTGCAAATTAGAGAAACCCAATGAGTCCAATCCACGCTGTGTTTGAGAACGTTTCAGACAGCAGGAAACTACTGTGTCGACTCTGTGATCGCACTTCGCTGATCGCACTGGCACATTACACATATGGCGTGTAATTTTTGTTATTTAATCAACAAACTCTTTCCACTTTGAAGGAAACTCCAGATAAAAACGTATTACTCTGGTTCTACAAGAATTCCTCTACACGTTCATATGCTTTTTATGCTTCCAACAAGATAATAGTGGGAGCAAGCGGACCCTGTGAAGCATAGTTCTAATTTGGAATGCTACAGCGTTACAAAAGGGTCTATCTAGAAAAGAAGTTTGTAGCGCAAATAGTTGGAGATTTAAGTCTTCGAAAGATGACTAACACTCTGATGAGAAATTTTGTCCAGCGAAAAGGGTCGTTTCTTCATTTGTTCCCGGTAAACGAAGAGGAAGGGACTTTACCTATAATCACGTTGCCATTCTCTACATTTTTTCGTGATTTTATTTTAGCGCCGATCAAGTTTCTCATATTTGTGCCCTCTTATCTCCGCGCGCCCGTCCGAACGGCACGCCGATCGACATTTCCGTTTCGCGTAGTTCGCATCGAAACACTACCGTATGCAGGCGATCTAATTCCTCATATTATGACAAGACCGCCACCTAGCCATTTGTAGAAAGGATTTTTACTACACGAAGGACTTGAGACGCTCTCCTTGCTCCGTAATTGCATTTATTAGGTCGTTCCAGAAGTTCTCGGCACGAGAGCAATAAATCCCAAATTTCTTAGCCAGAAGTAATTGAAACTGCATGGTTTGTAGTATCGTTCAATTGCGCATTTTCTTGCGAACACTTTGGTATCCACTTGCCTATACTTTCTCCAAGATGAGGCTTTCCTTGCGGGAATATTCGCTTGCTACTCGTGCGCGAATGGCGCGTAGGGAAAAATACTCAGTGAAGCGGCGCGCCATGATTAATGGAGCCTTTTCGGGACGACTTGAATGCGACTGATCTTCTAGACTGTTCTCGCTGGCCTTGAACTTCGCCGACCACTTCTAGCCGCCCTTTCTGCAATCGTATCATCGCCCCAAGCTCCTTTAAATCTTGCGCGCCGCTTTACTGGTATTCCCACGGAGCATTTGCGCA